>OY744515.1:270463111-270585611 GCA_963556195.1 Sepiola atlantica | reverse complement strand
TGATGAAATTAAAAAAGGCTATGACTTGAGCTGGAGTTATGGTCTACTTCGATCAGAACAAATATCATGGTAGACGCGAACCCCGTTGAACTAGGGGTAATGCTTACACAAGTCGGGAAAGCCTTGTGTTACGCCAGCCGTGCTCTCACGGATGTGGAACAGCGATACTCGCAGACAGAGAGATTAATGCTAGCCGTTGTATATGCTGCTGAGCATTTTCATCTTTATTTGTATGGGTCAAGGTTAACCATCACCACTGACCACAAACCACTTCTCGGTATTGTAAAAAGTCTTAAACCAGCTTCGTCCAGAATCGAACGCTGGCGCCTACGCCTCATGCAATATGAGTATAGCTTGGTATACCGGCCGGGAAAGATGACCAGACCCCCACCGACAACCTCAGCCGACATCCCTACCACAAACCCGAGAGAGGCAATTCGGCTGAGGCGTATATAAGATACGTGGCTCACAATGCCAGACCTACTTCGATCACCCTCGAAGAGATGAATCTAGCCACGGGAAAATACCCCTTACTACAGAAAGTGATGATTGCACTTTCAGATGGAAAATGGAACGACCCGCAGTTATCCAGTCTCACACATGTTAAAGATGAACTATCTGCATATGATGGTCTCATCCTTCGAGGTCACTGCCTGGTGGTCCCGTCCACCCTGCAGAAAAGAACCGTAATTATAGTAAACCGCACACACCAGGGCATTGTTAAGACGAATCAGCTAATGGGGGAAAAGGTCTGGTTCCATGGAATTGACAAGCTGCTGGAGGAAACAGTGCGCAACTGCATCACTTGTAAAGCTACCAACTCAACATCATCACACCGTGAGCCCATACGCACCACACCAATCCCTGCTGCCCCATGGACTGAAATCTCCCTGTACGTCGCAGGTCCTTTCCTATCTGGAGATTATCTGCTAGTCGTCATCGACGATAACAGCAGATTCCCAGAAGTAGAGATACTCCCCTCGACATCAACAAAAGTGGTCATTCCCCGCATCGACGCAATCTTGGCCAAACAAGGATACCTCGTTATTTTCAACTCTGACAATGGTCCCCCCTTCCAAGGGCATGAATTCAAGGATTTTGCCACCCAAGCAGAATTCCGCCACAGAAGAGTTACCCCTGCGTGGCCAGAGGCGAATGGAGAAGTCGAACGGTTTATGAGAACTCTAAACAAGTATGTTCGCGCCACTACTGTGGAGGGCCTAGACTGGAAAACCCAACTAATTCATTTTCTAAGGCAATTCAGCCCCCCCCCCAGTACAACCAAAACTTCTCCATTCGAAGCCCTCACTGGAAGGAAGAGGAACATCGGCATACCTGCTGTTCTGAAAAAACCCTATGCCAAAGTCGATTCACACTTACATAGCGGAAAATGATGCACGAGAGAAGAGGAAAATGAAGACCTATGCCGACACAAAAAAAAGACAAAGGGCTCTCCTCTTTGCCTAGGTGATCAAAGTACTTGTAAGGCAGAAACGTCTCAACAAGCTATCCCTACCGTTCGACCCGAAACAACTGACGATTATTGGTATAAAGGGTAGCATGGTGACAGCACAAAGAGAAGATTACCAAATCACCCGAAATGCCTCTCTCTTTAAGCGAATTAGTCCAAATAACCTTCCCAGAGAAAATATAGAATCAGACTCTGAAGATAGTTATACTCACATCCACAACAGGAAAACTCAGACTCCAGACACGAAGGCCAGACGCGAGTGCTGCCAACACCGGCAATACCAAAACATAACCCACCAGTGGTAAGACGCAATCCAACGCGGAAACGAGCCCGCCAATACGCCTCGAGGACTATATCAGATAGTTAGATAAGTGAGTAAAGTCTCTATTCTGTCTAAGAAATTCCGTCAGCTCCCCTGAAGAAGAAACAGATACTGATGCTGAAGAATCGAAAGTCGATCCCCCGCGATTCTGCAGACGACATAAGTAGTTTTCAATTATGTATTTTACAAGAAAAAGAAAGAAAATAAAACGATTCCTTTTGACAGAGACAATTGCTTAATCGGTGAAATATACTTTGAGGGTTTCCTTTTGAAATCAGAGGATCCCCATGGACAATATTGCATACATAAATGATGCACGCGTACATTTAATTGAGGTAGAGAGAGGTGTAATGTTTAATTGTATATTTTGGAAATGACAACAGTTATTTCCCTTGCACTGTAATCATTGTAATCTGTAATTTTCACCCTTGTTCTTTCTTTGTATATAAACAGAAACCTCACGCGTAATCGTTCTTATGCACCGGGCGACCGATCCAGTAACATCGTTGTTTGTGTCCTTTTTTACCTCTATCCTCTTTGCTCGTATTACTTTTTATTTCAGTGAATGACCACGTCATGATACATAATATTCGCCTGTAACAATCGTATTGCTATTTCTTTACGTGTTTTACTTGTATTCGCCCGTAACAATCGTATTGCTATTTCTTTACGTGTTTTACTTGTATTCGCTCGTAACAATCGTATTTCTATTTCTTTACGTTTTTCACTTGAATTCGCTCGTAACAATCGTATTGCTATTTCTGTACGTTGTTTACTTGTATTCGCTCGTAACACTCGTATTGCTATTTCTTTACGTTTTTTTTTACTTGTATTCGCTCGTAACAATCGTATTGCTATTTCTGTACATTTTTTTACTTGTATTCGCTCGTAACAATCGTATTGCTATTTCTTTACGTTTTTTACTTGTATTCACCCGTATTAATCGTATTACTATTTCCTGACGTGTTTTACTTGTATACGCCCGTAACAATCGAATTACTGTTTCTTTACGTTTTTTACTTGTATTCGCTCGTAACAATCGTATTGCGCTTGACGTATAAGAAGTTACTTTTATATAGGCCGATTTATAGGGACAGCCTGGGTTAGAAGTTTAGTAGCACGATGTTTGTTTATACACAATTGACATTTCTGCATGTTGGTACGGTCGTGGAAGCAGTGAGCAAAGCGGTAATTCCAAAAGCCAGCGACCCAATAGTGGAAGCTTTAAGTGTCGAAGAATTTTCAGCGTCTAGCGACCTCTGCGGTTAGTCGGAAGAGTTGAGGTATTTTCGTTGAGAATGTACAAGTGCAACAAGTTTATCGGAGCACATTCTATGGAAGTACTTGTTAAAAAAGCACAGGCATGCCACACTGCGGCGATTCGACATATGGCTGGAGCTTGGCAGACAGTGCGGAACCTATTAGGTTAGATATGTTTTTTTTGCGTCCTGTCCAATATAAAAGTACAGTTATTGGTGCACCTGCCCAGATGTGGTAACGATACGCCATGCGTAGGCGAATGGTGGCTTTGTAGATGAATCTAAACTCATGGTTTATTCAACGGAGACAGATTTTCTAATTCCTTACCCTTGAATAGAAAGCATAAAATTCAATCGACTTAATGATGTGTGTTCTAACGTACCACATGAACGAGATGTATTATCACCACTATATGGGATTCTAGTTGAATTCTAGTGTATCCCCCCCCCCGCCAATCATAAACGGTAAACAAAGTCACATGGATTACTATCGCTACACTTCACTTTAAAAGTGTATCAACACCAAAACGTGAAAATGTGTTTAAGACTGGTCTATTCTTTCTAAATTTCAATTCGATTTTCGTTACTGAATTAAAACGAGTTGCAATTGTGTATGTATGAGTTGCATATAGTCTGATATCTGATCATGCTTTTTCACGGATATCGAGCACGCTTCCTTTATGATTATAGTAATAAGCCTCATTTAAGTCTCTATATGCAATGGATGCTAACTGTAATGGAGCATGTGTGGAGATTTTTTAGGGAAGCAAGGGTTACGTACTCTCTAACATTACTTAGGTCCGTGCTGAAGAGAGGTCGACGACGACTAGAAACAATGCCGAGATAAGCAGAGACAGACAAGTGTATAGTAGCGATTTTCATTTTCTCAGACTACTAGTGTATGCATAACTTTTAACCATTAATATATATATATATATATATATATATATATATATATATATATATATATACGAATATAAAAATAGTTTTACATTCAATACTTTCATTCATATATATATATATATATATATATATATATATATGCATGTATATATATATATATATAATCATATGCGTGTATATGTGTCTGGTATTATATATATATATATATATATATATATATGTATGCATGGAAGAATTTAAACCATGAAATGTAATGTAAGAAAAATAGCATGGTTGATATATATAGAATTAGTGGATAAGCATGTGGACAGATTAATTAAAATGAAACAAAATCACATCTCTAATCGATATATCAGTAGTAGAACCGAACTTAATATACGGTAGAAATCGTGATTTATTGCAAACGAATGCCCTTTTCTAAAGAAGACCGTTGAAGAAGACCCGATAAGAGGGTTCAAGGCGTAGTATTAAGTTCAGAAAAACGGGGAAATTGAGAAATTCGCTAGAAAAGACAAGACGGAAGTTTAATTTTCATGAAATTAACACTTGTGAAATTGATTTCTTTACAAATAATTTCTGAAAGTACTTATTTGTTTTGACGCTTTTATAGATTTGGTGCGGTTGTAGAATTTCTTTCACTAAATAATACTCTTAAAAATTATCAATCTGTTAGTCTGTAATAGTAAATACTATATCCTTCAAAGTTTGGTAGTAGAAGGGAAAGAAAATAAACGTCCCCTAAGCCCTAAAATACGAAAAATACTAAATAAATGAATGGACACTTGATCTGCGTTCCTCAAAAGTGACCAGACGTGACCATCTGTAAGCTTTTCATTTAGAGATTAAAAGTTCAATTAAATTTAAACGGCTTTGTTGAAAACACATCAGCTTAAAATTTCTGAGATCATTTTACGATGATCGTTGTTATAATACTTCATTGTTTCATCCAAAGTATTTTTATGTATTTAAATGGTGATTTAAAATCATCGTTGTTTAAATACTTCCTTGTTTCATCCAAAGTATTTTAAGTATTGAAATGATCATTTAAAATCCTGAAATTATGAAAACATTTTTCATCACAATTTGTTATCAGGTGGTAATGTCGCGATTTAATGATTTTCCACATACTTTAAAAGATGATGCTATTTTAAATCTATCTAAAATTTAACAATATACAATTAAAATTAAAATAAACTATCGTGACGACTATTATGTAGTACTTGCAAACATACATAATTCTGACCTAGCTCTTCAGTCGTTTAAAAATATCGATGCCTTTTCCTTTCTATCTACAAGAAACATACTTACACCGTACGGGTGCTACTTTGGATTGATATATGCACATGTCTCAGTCTTATCAATATCCGAACCTTCGTATGATCTTCCGATTCCGACTAAATTTTGATGATGATTTCCGGGAAAATGACGAAATTTAAGTTGCTTAAAATTAGTGCAAGTTCTCCATTAGTTGGAATAAATTAATGATAATTCAGCAGCTTCTCGTTGAATAATTGGCTGAAATGTGGCAGTGCCTCCTCTTTGAATGTAAGGGTTAGTGTTAGGGTTAGGGTACCTGGTTCGGTAACCATACATTATTTCGAAACCAATTTGAAAAATGTTTTCCTTTCTGTTGTACCGTGTTGATCGCAATATAAGATGTAGATCGCATAACAAAGTGTGAATGAGATTCCAAAGTAAATTCGCAACACGTCGATACCAAACGACACCAAAATATCTTCTAATGATTGTTGGCTATGAAATCTCTTACTATTCCACATAATGATTATGCAGGAAATTATTCTAATTACTGGTTTTCTAGATAATTACCCAGTTTGTTTACACGCAACGGCTTAATGACATTGAGAATATATACAAGAGCTACAAAATGATGATTGTTGTTGTGTTATTTAATATATTCCAATGTGGAACAGCTGTTCTGTGCATAAACATAGTCAAATATGATTTTTTTTAGAAAAAGAACCAAATAGGTTAATTGATATGGTCTTTGAGATATTCAAAGTCGAGAAAATTTATTTTTTTTCCGCATAAAAATGAATTCCCTATTAAAAACTGGTTATATAATAAAATGAATGAACATTCAAGTGGAATGTCGATTGGTCAAAGAAAACAATTGAATATTAGTGAGTAATTCAAAATTGTGTCTTTGAACTTTTCGCCTTTATTATAAAAGACATAAAAAAAGACTTAATGAATATTAAAGAAGAAAACACTATTTTCTTTTTTGTAACGGAGGAGTTTTTATGTCTTTTCTATGACAAATGTAAAAGTCGTAATCATCATCATCATCATCATCATCATCATCATCATCATCATCATCATCATCATCATCATCATCATTACTACAAATATGTTAAATCCTTGTCATTTTGGCTAGGAGCAAAATGTAGTATCTGTTCTGATGCTGCATTTATTTTATCTGCCCCCACCCAGTGAAGGAGAACTCCCTCTAGACCGAGGACATTTAAATGTTTGTTCAAATATAGAGTTCCACGCATGTATTTAACTATTAACATAAAATAATTGTGAATTATTGCGTTTTATGCAAACTTTATTTTTAAAAGTAATTACTCCAAAGTGTTTCAAGTGTTTTGCTATGTGTATATATAGACGTGCGAAAACGTAACCGACATATAAAAACAAAACAATGATACGTAAGTTATTTAATGTTAAACTTAATTTTGTACATCCCTTAAAATAATACCAATACTAGTAATAATTAAGATATTAATACCAAGAAATGTTTTTCGTATTTAGAATAAAATAGCAGAATCAAATTATAAATGAATCGTATTGAATATGAATTTATCAGACAATGTTTAAACATTAAATATCAAAATAATTTATTATCTTAAGAGTGTTGAGTAAGGTTCCCTGTTGGTTGATATACTGTATGTGAAAAAAGTTAAGTGTATATTTGGTTAGGTACAGGTAATGAAATTTTAATATGAATATAGTTCAGACGTATGAAAAAATCGAATTTATTACTTTATATATATATATATATATATATATATATATATATATATATATATATATATATATATATATATATATATATAAACATTTTTTTGAAAAACCGTAACAATGTAATTTGTTGAAATAAATAAATAATTTTTTTTTATTTTAAACTGAGCTTTCGAATATAAAATATTCCTCGTCAGAGAGTTTTTTTTTTCTTTTTTTTCATCGTCTGGTGGTATTGACTTTGTGAGAAAGAATGTCCGTGTCTTAAGGGCGCGGTTCAGCCATTTTGAATAGAAAGGAGTTGACACATTATTATAAACCATTGTTTTGTAAAGGTATAAACATTTTTTTTGAAAAACCATAACAATGTAATTTGTTGAAATAAATAAATAAAATTTATTTGTTTTAAACTGAGCTTTCGAATATAAAATATTCCTCGTCAACAAGGTTCGTAATAAAATCAAGAGGTTCTGAATCTTTAGTCTAAAGTAGATTTTGGATTATCGCTTTTTCCCGGCAGTTTCGCCGCATCTTTCGATTAAGCATTTGGCCGTTTTGCTTGAAAAAAACATTTTCTTTTTTGACTTTTTGTCATCCTCAACGTGTTCGATGTTACCGAATTGTCTCAGATAAGACGGAAGCGATTGGAACTAATCGTTCCTTTGGAATAAAGTGGATTCGTCAGTCGAAGAAAGCGTTGTTCTCTATCTCTTACTCAGTTTCGATAAGATAAATTATGGTAGAGATATAAATATGAATAGTGTGAAGGAGGAAACAGGTTTTGAGTAGAAAAGAGAAAGAACTAAAAGGAAAACGCCTTATGGAATCGATTATTCACGTGAAACGGAGAGAAAGAAGTGAAGACGGAAGAAAAAAGAAAATGGAAATGAATAAATTTGTGGCAGAAAGATTTGCCAGAATTTGAACGATGTAAAATAAATAAGAATGAAAATAAGTGGTGATGAATGAGGAATAAAAATAGAAATGAATGGGAAAGCAATTCTTTTGAAGAAAAAATAAATAAATTATGAAAGAGAAACGTTAAGAAAAGAATAGACACGAAAAAGATGAAGGAAGGCAAAACGGAAGAAGGTATCGATGCATTTAAAGTTTGCACAACAATACTGCGAACGTTTATGTAACGCAGATGTCGGGATATTCTCTACATTTATAGACATAGATTTAAATGGACACTTATTAATCCAAATAAGCATCATTAATATACCCCCTACACACACCTATATATATATATATATATATATGATTATTTTTATTTCTACAGACATGTACAAAAAGCTGCTACACTGTCATGTCGATGTAATCTATCAAGAGTTATGACAAAATATGATCTAATCAAGTGAAAAAAGTAGTATTCTGCACTCAGATGTTCATATCAGGAAAAAATGAACATAATTCATAATTTAAACTTCAATTTTAATTGTAATTTTAATAGTTTTACTTTTATTGTCATCACTAACTTTGATAATATTACTGCCATAACGATTATTAATGATAATTATCATCGTTTATTAGTGTTATTGTTGTATATGAAGTATAATAAAACATAGTTTAGAAATTTTAATTTTAATATTATTACTTTCATTGTCATCATTACCTTTGATAATATTACTGCCATACCGATTATTCATAATGGTTAATATTATCGTTTATTATGATTATTGTTATATATCTAGTCTAATCCAAAATAGTTTTTAAAATGTAATTCTGTGTATCGTTCGCCAATATATAATAAACTTTTGGTTGATATGAATCTAAGAACATTTGAATTGACCAATATTAGAAATAGTTTAGTAAAAAGCTATTGTGTTGTGAAAAATAGTAGTATTAAAATACAATAACTATATTTTCAGCTTCAGCAGAAATACAATTATGATAAATGCCGATTGAATCAGAAATATATTTTACGCAAAAACTATTTAAATACAATGTCCATGTGTTTAAAACGTCACCCGCAAGTTGTGTTCAAAATACCAAAGATTGCTCTACGGCGAGATCATATATAAATGTAGTTGTCGTAAAATATATTTGTTTTACAAACACATTTTTATACTATATTAATGATGTGGTAAATAATATATATATATATATATATATATATATATATATATATATATATATATATATATATATATATATAGAGAGAGAGAGAGAGAGAGAGAGAGAGAGAGAGATACAGAGAGAGAGAATGTAAGTGCATTCATTGAAAGAATTCAATAGCCCCTACAGATTAATGAATAAAAGAATTGCTCAAGTCTAAAGAATGGTTACAAGGGGAGGGAAATAGGTTTGTTGTTGTTGTTGTTGTTGTTTCTGCTCTTCCTCCTGATGCTGATAATGATGATGATTATAATGATGATTATTATAATGATGATGATTATAATAAAGATCATTATTGTACTGATTATGATTATAATGGTGATGATTATAATGATGATGATTATAATGATGATGATGATAATGATGATGGGTAAAACGTTCCGTTAACCGACTTAGAGTTGCTTCAAATTTGTTTATTTTTTTACTTTTATCACTCCAAACAAGGTAAATTGCAACTAGAGCGTAAGGGGCTACTGTTGTAGGGGCCACTTTTATAGGAACAATATGAGTGGGAGTAGGGCAAAAAGATAGTGTCAGAGAAACAGGGATCGTGAAGTAATTACCACATAAACATTGCAATAGAAAGTAGCTTTAAATGTAGAGAATCTTCCACCATGTCGGGGCCTATACAGTGAACGATGGCATTCATCAACTATTCGGGTTAGTTTAGGGTCTGTTCGTATAGGGATGCAAGTGCAGTAATTTTATAGGAGCATATTCCGTGAATGGAGTGATAACACAAGCATAGGAATGTAACATGCGGCGATGAACCCTGACTGGAGCTTAAATATCTATTAGTTTAGAAATTATTGTTTGCTCCCTTTCAAAGTGAAATAGATTAGTGGTTGGGGCACCAGCCCAGATGTGACAACAGTACTCAACGAACGAGATATAATATACTGGCAGCCCGTTAGAGGGAGACGCCCTTCTTTTCATCAGCCTTTTCCTTGCAGGTTGCCTGCAAATATTAAAGCGAGCTGTTTGAACATTAAGCCTTCAAGAAGAGTGTTATAGGTCATAACAATCGGTGGGTGAAAATGTGTTTAATTGTTGTCAAAGAAAAGGAGCGATGCTGGCATTCAATGTGACCATCCATGTGTGGTCCTATACTACATACAGGAGGTCATTTTCTAAGGAGTCAGTTATTGGCTCGGATGTTTGGACATTCGAATTGACTTCCAGTCAGGAAAACAGTGTCGTGTTATCAGCACAGATCTGAAACGCGATTACATCGGAAATGTCGTGTATGAAGATCACGAATAATATAGGTTCAAGGAACACACGCGTTGATGTGATTATGTTTAGATGTAAAATGAAAAAAGGAAAGCCAAATACTATGTGATGTATATATTCATCAACGTTTCGTTTTTATTGAAATACTTCTTCATAATAAAGAAAGTAATGTAGAAAAATAATACAGAATATTAATTTTTATTTGTCAGAAAGTGCCCAGCCTTCGGCATGGGTGTTGACATGAACAAGCAGAGTATTAAAACCATGATTTTTGTTATAGCGTTATCAGAAGTGGCCTTTCTCCTTCAAATGACGCGATATATATATATATATATATATATATATATATATATATATATATATATATATATATATATATATATATATATATGCGTGTACGTATGTATGCGTGCGTGTGTATTATAGTAATTCCACTGTTATGAAACGAATAATTACATGCGAATATGCCACCCAAAATGAAACTTTTAGCTTAGGTCTAGCGGAGGGCTCTTACTATTTTACCTAAAAATAATACTCAGTATTCTTAATGCAACAACATTCAGCATCCCACGGACGATTTACACTAATACAAGTTAACAAACAAATATTATAAAAGTCAACAGACACAGAACAAAGAATAAACTACCTTATGTATATGGACGACCTGACTCTATTTGCAAACAACTAAACTGGACATTCTGATGAACACGACCAGACACTCAAATAGAATTTGGAATGGAAAAGTGTGCACTGCTAGAAATAAAAAGAGGACTACTGGAGACATCGGAGGACATGGAACTGCTTAATCAAAATGAGATGAGAGCACTTGATTAGCGTGAAACCTATAAATATTTAAGATTTCTGGAAACAATCACATCAACAGGAATGAAACAGAAGATTTAGTAAATCATACCTAAAAATAACGTGAACACTCTTAGAAACTAAATTATACTGTAAAAACATAATAAATAGAAATCAACAGCTGGGTAGTATCACTAGAAAGATACCGTGGTACATTCATATGTTGGACAAAAGAAGAACTAAGTCATCTTGTAATAATGATGAACAGAGCTGAACTTTTAAGGCAACCTCTATTGGAATCCGGAAACCATCCAACATAAACTATTAACACTAACTAGCCAAATAGAAGTTGCAACATAATTGTTAAAATCATAGTAAAACCATCACGTGAACCCGAGTGAACTGAAACTGAAAGAAATCATATGCACTCTACTCCCCAAAGAAAAGGCATCAAGCTGAGCCAAGGTCACACAAAATAGTCGTGAAGGGTAACTCAAGAGAACACTACTAGTTATTATCAGTGAAAACTCACGGATGATGACCTGCGTTAGCACTCTCAGTGAGTACATAATCATAATAATCTATATATTAATACGCTAAGGTGTACGTACGTGTGTCACGCTCTTAAATACAATTAATAAATAAACAACAAATAACTTGGACGGTGAGACTTGGAATCGAAAACTTACTATCTAGCTGAAAAGCGGTGACGTTACCACCGACATAACTAACTGAAGTTGTTAAATAGATCAAAATTAACTTAATAACACCATCAACTGTCCCCGCTCGCTACTGTCGCTTCAGCGTGGAAGGAGGAAGACATCGTGGAAGGTTGAGGAGACGACGTTGGGAGAGGAGAGCGAGTAATTATTTAGTAAATGAAACAGTTTTTTTAATATTTAAAATGTCTTCTTCTTCTTCTTCTTATTATTATTATTTCTATATTAATACGATAGAGTGGGTGTTATTTATTTTGTGTGTCACGATCTTACACTCCTATTTACTTTAGCCCCCTGACAACGGGGGGTGTAGGGAGAGGCTGGTGAGTTAGAGGGGAGTCGCGACCGATGGTGACTGCTGAAGAGACCGCTTTTGCACCGGAAAGCGAGTAATATAAATAAATATGTATACTTCGATCCCGTCACGCAACATTTTGGTGAGTAAAATATGTGCATAGTTCTAGCTACCACAAAATATTATTAACAGTAAATTATACAGATTGATGTAGAAAACACTGTGTAATTTCCACAGGGTCCTGCTAGTATTTATTATTACTAGAATGCAAATTTTGTCTCTTTATGGCATACCTTCTATATAAAAGTTTCGTTGGTGTACGCCACCCGGCATTTGTGGCGACTGAAAGTGTTTATTAATTTAAATAATATTACAGTTTGTATAATTTCCTTCCTATAGGACACATTCGACATTCCAACTGTTTTCATGCTAAATTTGGTGGAATTCTAACAAGAAATTCGGAGCCTATAATATTTGTTAGCAGTAGCCGTAGCATTAACAAGAGAAACATAATGTTCCCCGATGTTGAATGCGTCGTTTCAACGCTGCTTTATGCTAAATTTGGTGCAATTCTACAAAAGAGTTTTTGAGTGTATGCTTAAACATTTTCAATTATAATAATATGTTGTAATCAATTAACATTAACCGATGGCGGTCAAATAGTATTTATATGAAAGGCAAATAGCAACAAGTCTCCTGAGATACCAAGTGCTATCAGTACAGAGGAAGTGAGAGTAAGAGTCTGAAAGAGATCCGATCCGGCTCATCTTTAACCCCTACTTTTTCTAACACGTGTAACAATTACTTGTACACTTTTCTGACTCGCAGATGCTTCCATCACTGTCTATGAGAGCTCATTTTTCTTATATAAAACATTCTACACCCAGGCATTTCTGTAAAATGAGAAAGTTAACATCATTAAATGTATCTGTTATTTTGCATTTTGACAGTGATTTCACTTTTTTTAAAAACTTTTGTCTGGCACAAGATCAATCCGTGATATAATAGCAGCAGCAGAAACTCGTGATTAGAAGAGAAAGTTCTTTCTCGAGATACGAATACTAGACGGCAATTTCATGAGAATTAAAAACGCAAGCTAGAGAAAATACTTACTAATGATATTTTGATCATATTTAAGATAAAACTTCAATACTTAAATAAAATAAACCTGTTTGTAAACTACGAGATTACGTGGAAATCCATTTACTGTAATAAGAGATAACTTCACCAATCAGCTAATGTTGGCCGTGTAACAGTATAACAAGATACAATAAGAAGTAACCATTTATTAGACTAACGAGGAAACATAGTTGCCTTCCGGGTTGAACATTCAATATTTCATACGAAGACAAAATGTTTTAAATAACGAGATTAAAAAATAAAGATCATTAAATTAATGAAATTAGTAATCTCTTATTGTCTACCAGCTTTTAGTACATACATTTATATAAAACAAAATGGTATTTAATTCAGGTATGCCCGATAAATTAAATATGCAATAATTTACGATTTTTCTATACTTTAATATATTAATATTTTCATCTTTGTGCTACGTTGGAAGATCATGCATTTTAAGAATACTCCCTCCTATCATATTTCTCTGTTCTCGTTTTTCTCATCTTACGCGTGCCACCCACCCTCTCTCTCGCTCTATTTCTCTCTCTCTTTCACAATCACGCAAAGTTTAATGAAGGTGACAAAAATTAAATGAAAACCAAGTAAGATAATTGAGGCCAACCTCCGGAGATCGCGTCTAGAATTGTTATACGTTTAGCCAGACCGATGGGTCATTAAGACGACTAGCCTCGTGTATGGGTATAACGATATATATATATATATATATATATATATATATATATATATATATATATATATATATATATATATGCTAGTGTATGTGTGTATATGTAGCATAACTATATTAAAGCAAAGATAGATGAAACCCAGGAAAATGACGAGTGTGTGGACAAAGAGACAAACGATAAATCATATAATAAGTGAATGCAGCAAGCAAGCACAAAGCGAATACAAGAACAGACATGACAGCGTGGGGAAAGAAGTACACCGGGAAATGTGCAAACAACTGAATTTCGAATATGCCAAAAAAAACGGTACAAATACAAACCAGAAATAGTACTAGAAAACGAAAAACACAAAATCATACAGGATATGAATGTACAAACAGACAACCCCATAACAGCAAAGTGACCGGATATGATAATAATCAACAAGAAAGAAAAATCCTGTAAAATCGTGGATTTTGCCGTTCCAGCAGACCACAGAGTGAAGATCAAAAAGACGGAAAAAAGAAGCAAATATACCGAACTTGCCAGAGAATTGAAAGGAATATGGAACATGAAGAAAGTCAGTATAAATCCAATAACCATAGAAGCACTACGAACATTACCCAAAAATATGGAGAAAAGACTAGGAGAAATAGGAATCAAAGGATAAATGAGACCATAAAAAGGACAGTAATGATCAAAACAGCTACAATCCTGAGAAATGTCATCGAATGCGGAAACCAACCCACATAAGCAACGAATGGAGGACAAACACATGGAAGCACAAGACAACAGAACCGGGGAAAATACAACCGCACGAGAGAGGCGTAAGCATAGGCTGATGCTACGAATATTATGGACAGAGTGTCGAGGAGGGAAAGCGGAAACCAGACCTCCACTGGAAGAGCGCGAACAGCTCTGGGACCTTGCAGAGGCTTGTTGCCACTCGGGCCCCAGAGGGGACCAATGGCCCTCATCAGCAAGAAATCGTTGGTAGGTGGCTGTTGCGATTACCGCAAGGTCATCAGCGGTGATGAACGAAAAGAGGTGGAGCATACTGGAAGTCTGAGGAGACTAGTTGTCACTCAGACTCCAGGGAATACCACAGGTTGTCGGCAGTGGGCGATCACTGACAATGACCAGTGTGATACCTCCTAGTGAGTAAATAATAATACTTTGTATGTTTGCGTGCGTACATATAATGTCGAGAATGTCAGATACAACCCGAACGATTCATGAAGGCTTTTATCTTTATAACCTTAACTTATACTAATTTTAGTTCGCGAAATGGTATTTTTTCATTTTTAAAGAATCTAAAATGGTAAATGGTGGGCTTATACATTATAATTACCTTTACGTGGACAGTTACTTTTAATCTGGCAATTGCATTTTTGTCTCACTCGATTTAATCTCATTAGATGTGTCCAGTATTTTTTCAACTGTGTGTCCATATTTTAGTACAACAATAACTTAGTTTGACTGTTTTCCCATTGAATATTTTGCTTAAGCGAATATTCGTATTGAAGTGTTTATCTATCGGGTTTATGAATGTACTCCCGATATTAATGCTCGATAGTTTACAAAATAGTGGTTACACCAGATGATTTTGCGACCACTGTTCTTCGGCTCTTTTTCTATATTCTCTCAGTATATTTTAATTTCTCATACTACTGATTAATGGTATTTCGTATATTTGCTTATTAGTCTCAATTCATGTTGTTATTGGCTGAAAGCTTATTGATCCTGATAATGGTTGCAAGTATCTGTTTGATTATGCATTTTGGCTGATTATATTTAGAGTTTATATATATACTAGAGTGTGATTATCTTTGTTGAATAATTCATATGATTCGCTCTAGCAAGTTTACTTCTTTGCAATTCGGGGTTATTTCAATCTTGAGGCTCAAATACTTGAATACTTTATTTAATGTTTTATGTATACTAGATATCACGGGGTCGTTTATATTAGGAACAATAATGAGTCAATCGTCTCTATATAGCCTAACCGGATTGGGGTCAGCAATTATACTAATAATATATAGTATATAGATGCCCACAAAGTCAGCATTTTGTGCCACGTCAAAAGCCCCTGGAACATCGAAGTCGCTACTATTCTGTTTAATCCAATTTTCTCGATCATTAACTTGAATGAATCTAACACAAGCCAATATTATGTTGACTTCTTCCCCTGATATTTTACCGAAGTTCGGTGCATAATCCATGCTGTTGATTAGCAATTTTTTATATATCGAATGGTAAACATCGATTATGTCGAACTGAATAAAAAAGACTTTCTCCTTATTGTCCGTTTCCTTAAACCATTGAATTGTGTCTGATGAGTATTTCCATACATTGAACTAAGTCCTGTATGGGTTTCATTGATTACATTTTGTTATATATTCTTGGCTAGATGGCCCAGTTAACTTTTGATTGTGTTAATTAATATCTTTTGCTTATTGTTTTGGACACTTTTCTTATGGTCCTTGCATACAATATCAGCATTTTTCTGATCTATTTTTTCAACCCTGTCTTCAATCTTCAATTTCGAGACGAGTTCCCTCGTCTCCCCGTTCATCTTAGCCACCATATCGTGGATATTGTTTTTATAAGTGTTTGGGATCTTTTATTTCATTAACTTTTTATATTCTCATGGGCACATGTTATACACATGTTATATATATATATATATATATATATATATATATATATATATATATATCAGCTGATTTGTCGGCTTGACCCAAACTTTGTTGGAGTTATTCATGCATTAAATATCCTTTGCGAGTTCCGACTTAAACCTATTGGTATGGTTCTTAGATCTGCTTTTAATAGTTTCAGTGCCTCTATGGGGTTAGCTGAATTAAGGGTTCTTAAGTTATACATTTCGTTTTGTTCGATGTTTTATTTTGCTTTCAGGAAAACACATGGCTTCCCCCTCAATGTGTTAATTAAGTCCGTTATCCTCTCCGTTAGGGAGAAAGTAAAACTGTATGTCAGTGAAAGGGATGTTCTTTAGTGAATAAGACGGTGTAAATTCCTCCATTTGTGGCCCAAAATAATGATGAGATTAAGTAAATTCAGAACTCCAAGCCAGTACCCATGTGTAGTGGGGAGCCGATATAGTGTGCATAGTTGAATGGTGTTGATGGGAATCCGAATAAGAGAGTTCATTGTACTTATGAACAGAGCAGGGATACATTTAAAGAAATTAAACTAAAGACACATTCGGGATGTCCGCATTATAAAGTATTTCTACCTAATTGGGCCTTCTCAGACACGTGCACAGCCACATTTCGGATTGAATGATGAGAAAAATGTTACATACAGTTTTAATATATATATATATATATATATATATATATATAAATATATATATATATAAATATATATATATATAAATATATATATATATATATACATATAGTGATTGTTTATAATCAAATGTCCAAAAAATTCAGTTTTAATCAAATCATCTACTTTTATTTTTCAACGGCAGAATTACTTGTCTAAATAAAATACAATACAGCTATTGCTCTATTGGTATCGCGGTTCGGTAGAGACTTAACTATCAAGTGTCATATCCAGTACAGAGAGTGGTTAGAAGAAAAAAAAAAAAATAAAAACAGAAACAGATAACGCTCACAATGGGTCCCCCGCCAATAAGATTACAGAATTACAGTTTGACCGCCAATTTGAATATATTACTCGAAGCTACGTCCTTAAAATTGGTATAACGAAAACTAATTAATTATGGAAAAAAATCCAGTTTTAATGGTCGTTAGTAAATTAAAATTCAATATTAAGTTGCAAAATTAGTGTTGGTATAACTAAAATAAAGGCGTAACATAAATTCGAAGATACGGTTTAAGTAGTTTTTAAAATGATTACTTATATAAGAGAAGGCTTATTTGTCCTCGCCATGGTTTCATGTACGAATTCCGATAGTATACTTTTAAGATATTTTATTTTTTGTATTGGATCATATGTAATAATTAAAAGACTTGGAAATTTACATTTTTGCTTAATTTATATTTAGTTTTAAGCTAAATAAGATTAGTTATTATTAATTAAGTTAAACAGGTGGATTGAACGAATTCTAGTAGCATTTAAGTTGCAGACATTATTCTCAGACATCCGTCATTTGTCTCACTAATCTAAGTGAATACTATTAGAAGTTATCTTTCCTATAAAGGGTCCATCTAATTGATATGTTTTCTAATGAAGCCCTTATGGGTAACATAGCTCAACATTCCAACCATTTAAACATAGCTAACAACTTCGGTTTACCCTACACACATACACACACACACGCGCACGTACCCCCCACATATTTATATATATATATATATATATATATATATATATATATATATATATATATATATATTTATGAATAAATATTTAATAATTCATACCTGCAGACGCTAACGTTTTAAACGTATTGCTCTCATTAGTGCAGAAAAGTGACAATTTCAGAGGGTCGCGTAGGCACGATCCCGGTTCACAGCCTATAATCTGAAAGCAGTCGCCATATCCACTCGGCCAGCGGAAACAGTTACGTAAGTAAGCGAAAATTAAGACCTGCATGTGTCTAGAAGAGGGGGCACACACTATATATATATATATATATATATATATATATATATATATATATATATATATATATATATATATATATATGTGAGTGTGTGTGCGTGTGTGTTTGTATTTGTGTCTGAGTGCATATGTGTATAATAATCTAAATTTTGTAATATAAGATTTATACTCACACATATGACTGAATGCCGAGATGTTGTCTGTCTGTCTGTCTGTTGTCCTTCACGCTATTTTAAAAGCAGCTTCGTTTGACAATTTAACAACAGTTGTTGAACGTGCCTACAATAAATAGCTTCGTTTTAAAGTTGAAACAACAATTGTTGAACGTGCCTACAATAATCAGCTTCGTTTGAAAGTTTGAACAACAGTTTTTGAAAATGCCTACAATAATCAGCTTCGTGTGAAAGTTTGAACCACAGTTGTAGAACGTGCCCACTATAATCAGCTTCGTTTCAAAGTTAGAACAACATTTGTTGAACGTGCCTACAATTATCAGCAGCGTTATAAAGTTCGAACAACAGTTGTTGAACGTGCCTACAATAAACAGCTTCGTTTTAATGTTCGAACAACAGTTGTTGAACGTGCCTACAATAAGCAGCTTCGTTTGAAAGTTTGAACAACAGTTGTTCAACGTGCATACAATAAGGAGCTTTGGCTCAAACTTTGAACAACAGTTCTAGAACGTCCATACAATAAGGGGCTTCGTTTGACAGTTTGAACAACAGGTGTTGAACGTGCATAGAACACGCAGCTTCAAGTGAAAATTTGAACGACAGTTGTTGAACGTGCCTACAATAATCAGCTTCGTTTGAAAGTTTGAACAACAGTTGTTGAACGTGTATACAACAATCAGCTTTGTTTGAAAGATTGAACAACAGTTGTTGAACGTGCATACAATAAGCAGCTTCATTTGAAAGTTTGAACAACAGTTGTTGAATGTGCCTACAATAAGCAGCTTCATTTGAAAGTTTGAACAACAGTTGTTGAATGTGCTTACGATAATCAGCTTCGTTTGAAAGTTTGAACAAAAGTTGTTGAATGTGCTTACGATAATCAGCTTCGTTTGAAAGTTTGAACAAAGGTTGTTGAATGTGTCTACAATAAGCAGCTTCATTTGAAAGTTTGAACAACAGTTGTTGAACGTGCCCTCAATAAGAAGCTTCGTTAGGAAGGTTGAACAACAGCTGTTGAACGTGTATACAAAAAACAGCTTTGTTGGAAAGATCGAACAACAGTTGTTTAACGTGCATACAATAAGCAGCACTGTTTTAAAGTTTGAACAACAGTTGTTGAACGTGCTTACAATAATCAGCTCTGTTTGAAAGTTTGAACAGCAGTTGTCTAACGCGCCTACAATAATCAGCTTCGCTTGAAAGTTTGAACAACAGTTGTTGAACGTGCCGATAATAAGCAGCTTTGTTTGAAAGTTTTAACAACAGTTGTTGAACGTGCATACACCACGCAGCTTCGTTTGAAAGTTTGAACAACAGTTGAACGTGCCCTCAATAATCAGCTTCATGTGAAAGTATAACAACAGCTGTTGAACGTGTATACAAAAAACAGCTTTGTTTGAAAGATCGAACAACAGCTGTTTAACGTGCATATAATAAGAAGCTTCGTTTGAAAGTTTGAATAACAGTTGTTGAACGTGCTTACAATGAGCAGCTTCGTTTGAAAGTGGGCACCACAGTCGTTGAATGTGCCTACAATAATCAGTTTCGTTTGAAAGTTTTAACAACAGTTGTTGAACATGTCTACAATACTCAGCTTCGTTTGCAACTGTTGAGTGTGCATACAATACACAGTGTCGTTTGAAAGTTCGAACAACAGTTGTTAAACGTGCATACAATAAGAAGCTTCTTTTTAAATTTGGAATCGACTTTCAAAATACGATCTTATTCTCTACTTAATGTTAACACATTATCGTAATAAAAACGATTGTAAGAAGTTTTTACAATAAGAGGTTTTTCTCTTGGATCTTGATATCTATGATACAAACAATTAAAAAATGATCGAAAGAAAGATTAACAAAGTGAAAAAAGAAAAAATGAGAAAAATGTCTGTAACTATTCGTCTTTTCAAAGAGTGACATTTTATGAAAGCTATTCTCATATTGAAGTTATTCTCTCTCTCCCGATCTAATTTTCTATGTACCTTTCTATCTATTCATCCATCTCTGTCTCTATATCTCTCTCTTTCTCTCTATTTCTCTCTCTTTCTATATATATATATATGTGTGTGTGTGTGTGTGTGTATATATACGTGTACGTATGTATGTGTATAACATATAAATTGTCATCTTCAAAGAAGACAACATATCTTTGTGGGAAAAAAGTTAGGTAGATTTAAGCAGTGGAATTGAAAAGAATTCAAACGATGCATCGATAACTCGTCTATATTCCGAACATAAAAGAAAGACAGACTCAAATGGAATAATGGAAGGAATTTTACGAAATAATGAAAGAAGAAAATAAAAACTACCGAATCTATATCGTAGAGAAAATATCAGAAGAATATTTATTGAAAAGAAACTTTCGAAAATCAAAGATAATAGATTCAAAAGAGAAATAGCAACCGTTGTTTTTTTGTAAAAGCAATCGCTCATTTTTAAAATGCAATAAAACAGACGTGCTTTCAACGTTTCCAGCGTTGAGTGGAAATATGTGTCCGAGAAATATAGACAACTCTGATTGGTCGGTTAGTATGACAAGCTTGGAAAGAAGTGCATATTTTAAAATAGGCAAAAGTAATAATGTCTACCACTGGTAACTCTACGTAACCTCGGATCGTGAGCCCAGTACCCTTGGCTACGCAGAATTGTTAGGAGAGAGAATTCTAATAGAATATATCTTCATATATTTATATATTTTATATTTAACTGATTTTGCTAACTCACCTTTTTTCTGATTAAATAATCTAAAGCGTGCTCGATGTGTGACTAAAAATGGTCAAATTCTTCATGTGTATATATATATATATATATATATATATACATTTATTTATTTATTTTGGTAAAGAAAAATTAGTACAACATTCGTACCGTCGGTTTCAAGCACAGAAGGGCGTAGCCATCCGGCTCTATTCAGCGTCTGTTGTCACCTGAAGAGAGACGGGTGGATAAGTCCTTCTGTGCTTGAAACCGACGGTACGAATGTGTTGTACTAATTTTTCCACAATAAATACATTTTTCGCTCTTAATTTTTAATTTTAATTCTTAATTAATCGAGCACTCTGCTGGGATTTTTCCTGTTATATTACAATGAAGTTATATATATTAAGACAGATATATACGAGTTCTAATTATTGAATATTTATTCGATAATGTGATAAAAGGACTAAAAAATAAATACACACAATATAGAGAGGCTGATTACTACCGCACACTCATTTTTAATATGAGCAATACAGGAAATACAAATATGAGAAAATAAAAATTCAAAAAGAAGCATGAACTAATCATAAGACGAACCAAAGAACTAAGGCAGGAAAACACGTGTGCATGACTAAGGAAACGATACTTGAATAGAGAAATGGAACACCCACTGACAACGGCACAAAAAAACGCGATCAGGACATATTGCACAAATTATAAGACGAACCAAAGAAATAACGCAGGAAAACACGTGTGCATGATTACGGAAACGATACTTGAATAGAGAAATGGAATACCCACTGACAACCGCACAAAAAACGCGATCAGAACATATTGCAGAAAATCGAAGACAAAACTAAACTAAAAACAGAAAACAACATGTGTAGACTTCGTGTACTAATCGGACAAAACGGCACACCAAATAATATGTGAATGTATTAAACTCGCTCAAAAAGAATTTAAAAAAATAAATAATTGTGGTGGAAAAGTAATAAGTTGGGAACTGTGCAAATGATTTCACCTTGAATAAGCAGATACATGGTATAGGGACAAATCGGAGTCAGTATTGGAAAATGAAATACATGAACTCCTCTTGCCCATGGTAATATACACGAACCAACTCGTCCAAGCAAAAAGACCGGTCATGGAAGTAATCAACAAGAAGTAATACACGTGCCTAATAGTAGATTTCTTCGTTCCCGAAGACGATTGTGAAGAGCGAAAGCGCTCGAGATGGTCGATAAAATACATTTTAAATTACTACTGGAACCCGGAAATGGGTTCCCCGAGTTGAGATACCAATTTAGAAACATACGAAACGCGAAAATTACGTAGTCTTCAATAAGACTTGTATTAATATATATATATATATATATATATATATATATATATATATATATATATATATTACTACAAGTCTTATAAGAAGTGCTCAATATAAAATACAACTTTTATATGTATGATTACCTTTTATTTCTACGGAAACGTGCAACATCTGGAACATTCCTATGTCAATGTTATCGTTCGACAGCAGGTAGAAACTGAGATCTGACCGGGCCGAATGAAAATCCGATCCTTACATCAGATCATATTTGTAAAGAATGATATAAGTAGGACGAAAAGAGAAGAAAAGAAAACAAAGACAATTCAAGCCAGATTGCAGATTGTGTCCCCCCATCAACACATCTAACATGATATTGACAGGATGATGCAACTACTAACGCGTATCTAGACATGCGTCACGAGTTCTTTAACCCTCTTTTTCTTTTTCCTCCCCTCTCTCTCCCTATCCTTTCCTCTCAACGATTTTATTTGTATTATATTTGATATTCAACAGTTTCAAATCTGACCACGTGACTTTCCAAATTTTAAATTTACTTTTTGCATTTCTTCTTTCTTATTTCCCATTTAATTATTTGCAAATATGATCTGAGGTAAAGATCTGATTTTCAGTTTTCCTGATGTGATCTCAGTTTCTAACGGCAGTTGATCGATAACCTCGACATGTTTCAAATTTTTTACATGTTTTATGAATAAAAATAATCATATATATATATATATTTATATATATATATATATATATATATATATATATATAGTCATATCTCAAGTGCCCTTAGCTCGAATTAGGTTTATCAAATGAGCTATGCCTTAAAGCTTATAGCAGTTGGCAGTATCCTTACAAATAATCTCTTCTTCAAAAGGGACCTTAATATAGTCATCTATTTCGCTGTATCATATCTTTTCAGTGCGGGTAGACCAGCTAGTGCTTCAAGCCGGGATTAAAACTCAATCGTCGAGCTGATAGTGGGTGTTCTACCCCTGCGCTATCATACGACACTAACTTAATGTAAGTTATATCTCAATGTAAACATTATCAAGTGTCGGTATATCTCTAGAAATATAAATAATATATGTAAGGACGTTAGCTCTCTCCAGCACTTAAGTTGTGCATTACAATAAAGTAAACATTACGCTATTATCGCATATTGCAGACAGGATTTTCGTAGTTTTGTGATAAATAACTTGACTACAGTCCCTGTGGTCGAGGTTTCGAATCTTGCCCTCGTTGGCCATGCTGGATGGCCACAGTAAGAGCAAAGCACGTGTCCGCGGATAACTCTCTCTCTCTCTCTCTCTCTCTCTCTCTATGTGAGATAAGGTATGTAAAGATGTTAATTCAAGCATAATTCTCTCAGAAAACTACCTCGCGAAAAAAAAACTTAATTCAATAACATATATATATAACATTTATATATATATATATATATATATATATATATATATATATATATATATATATATATATATATATACATTAAAAAGTACCGGAATGGATGTTTTGTGATCCCTGATCCTTAAAACAAAACAAAGTTGAGCGAGTTGTTTTACCATCAAACCTAATATCTTAAAAGTATATAACAGGAACCAATTTCATGTAACTATTGCATTTTTTATCGCATCATTTCGATTCCAACTCCTCATTTTTAGATCTTTCAGTTCTCAGCATTGGTGAACGAATTATGAAAGGACATCAACGTACTGAATATAAATCCTTATTCGCCTTGTTTTGATCCATGTGGATATTCCTTCTTCCAAACTCAAAAGGAGATGACATCATAGATACCCGTTTCAAAAGAGTGAATGCTACCAAAAAGACCATACCGACGTTGCCGTGGCGAATCCCAGAAGAATCCTTGAAACAGTTAATAGAATAGTTACAGATGAAATTAAAACATGTGGTTTGTTTTCTGGAATTTAAATAATTTGTTTGCGAACCCCCATCACATATAACTATGAAGCAAAAGTTTAGATAACATCCGATGACATTTAAATATCAATGAAAAAGCGGATAAACAAAAATAATAGCACCAAAATAATTGATGCAGTTTTTAATATTTCGTCTTCACAAAACGTGCTCAATGAAGCCGATGTATCAAAATCTTACCATGCAAGTTCATTTAATTGTTTCATTTTGCAATATCTGTTATTTTATTCAATTCTAAATATCTCATAATAGATGTATTTATTTTTTCTGATCTATATTGTCTAACTTGACATTCTCAGAATGAATATCCTTAGAATTTACTCGTGAGGGTTTAATCAACATTTCAGCAAACCTTTTAAGCACGTGCCTGCCGTCTTGTTTACCAGTTCGTCTCTTCAACGTGGGCCAAGTCAGCTGATGAACATCAACTCTTACTTCAGTGGATAATAAAAGTAGTAATTCTTTTTTCTTTTCTTCTTCCCCTTTTTAGTCTTTCTACTTCAGAAACGCCACCGTGAACACGTTTTCCCCATCAGGCTTGACATTATTCAACGTAAATTGTGTTTACCAGACACAGAACTGAAGATACGCTTCTCTTTTAACTTAATGTAGAGTAATAGCAAGGAAATGAAATTTAGAGAGTGGCAAGATAAGTATATATAGATAATACGAGTAAGATATATGCCATAAGAACTATGTTGAATACAAAATAAAATAAATAAAAATAATAATAATAGTAATACTTATATTTAATACAAAATAAAAATGAATCAATGAACATAAATTGCAAGACGCACTATCAGCTCTCCTCCCCGCACTTCTCCACCGCATGCATCCCTCAATCCCCTTTTCTCGTCCGCTCCCCCCTCACAAAGAAATAAAATGGTGCCGGCCTAGGCTGATACCACAAACATATTCGTAGAGATAGAATAATAATGGAGAATGAGAGGACCGAGGAGGGGCAACACAAACCAGACCTCCACCAGAAGAGTGCGGAATGTGCTGGGACCTTGTAGAGGAGCATTGTCACCCAACTTTCAAAGACCAACAGTCTTTACCAACAGAAATCAATGGTAAACGGATGTTGCGATACTGCAATATTATTTGCGGTGGTTATCGAAAAGAGGTGGAGAATACTGAAAATCTGGGGTGGCGGGTTGTCACTCAGACTCCAGGGAATACCACCGGTTGTTGTTGGTGAACAGTCACTGAAGATAACCTGTGTGAGTTCTTCTTGTGAGTACAAATAATGATAATAATAATAATGATAATAATAATAATTATAATAATAATAATAATAATAATAATAATAATAATAATATAGTGAATGTAGCAAACTAGCCCAAAACGAGTATAAGAACAGACATGACTGGGTGGGGAAAGCAGTACATCGGGAACTGTGCAAACAATTGAATTTCGAATACGCAAACAAATGGTACAAACATAAGCCAGAAACAGTACTGGAAAACGAAAAACACAAAATCATCTGGGATATGGATATACAAACTGACAAACTCATACAAGCAAGGAGACCCGAATTGATAATAATCAACAAGAAGGAAAAATCATGCAAAATCGTAGACTTCGCCGTTCCAGCAAACCACAGAGTGAAAAGCAAAGAAACGGAAAAACGAAGCAAAGACACAGAACTAGCCAGAGAACTGAAAGGAATATGGGACATGAAAAAGGTCAGCATAGTACCAATACTCGTAGGAGCACTAGGAACCATCCCCAAAAACCTGGAAAAAAGACTGGGAGAAATTGGGATCAAAGGAATCATTGGAACTATACAAAGGACAGCAATGATCAAAACAGCTACAATCTTAAGAAAAATTATTGAATGCGGAAACTACCCCGCATACGCTACGAAGGATCATACGGAATCTAGCACAGGAAGAAAACAAAAACTAACGAAAGAAAACACCACAAACGAAGAAACAGAAAATGCAAGAAACATCAATTAATAAGCTTCCCCCTCCCCCAATAAATTACAGCGGCCTCAACACAAGACAAAAAGGGACCAATGAACAGAAATAGAAGAAACACTATAAGCTCACCCCCACGCCCCCCAAAAAACAAACAAATAAATGCATACAAATAAAAAATTTAAAAAATTAAAAAGGAAAAAAAAAAATTGTAAATGACACCAACACAAAATATTTACATAGGGTCAAGGAGGATGATAAGACCGAGGAGGAACAGCACAAACAAGACCTCCACTGGAAGTGCAGACACTGCTGGGACTTCGGCTTATTGCCACCCAAACCCCAGAGAAGACAAATGGTCCTTACCAGCGAGAAAGCAATGGTAAACGACTGTTGTGATACTGCAAATTTATTTGCGGTGGCTATCGAAAAGAGATGGAGAATTCTGAAAATCTGGGGAGATTTGGTGTCACTCAGATACCAGGGAATCCCACCGGTTATCGGTGATCAATCACTGATGACCTGTGTGAGAACTCCTAGTGAGTAAATAATAATAAAAATAATAATAACAACAACATGAAAGACAATGGTTGACAAAACCAAGGAACACATTAAATGTTGAGTCTGTGAACAAAGAGCTGCAACGGTAAAATACATAAGTGAATGCAGCAAACTAGTCCAAAAAGGAATACAAAATAATACTTGTTCAGAAGATTCGACAGTTAACAATTTGCCTAACGAAGTCTAGTGGATACGTGTTGTTTGACCCGGATATTTCATTTTACAATGTCCTTCCAACGTAGTGAAAACTACAACTACATTTAAATGGTTAACCGAATAATTGAATTATTATGGTGGGCGGAGAACATCTTTTCGAATAAACGTCAATATCATGTCTGGTTAAAATACAACTCGTGTATTTGAAGAAACATGCCATTTTTGTACAAAGAAAGAGCCCATGGCGACCCTATGTCCACTATTACCTAGCTATGTTAGGTAAATGTGATATATGTCCACAGAAACTGGCTGACTTTTATTGTAATTAGAAATGTTATTTTTGATGTATGATTGAACAATGTCTAATGGATAGGCATTGTTTTTATTTACTTAAGGTCGATTTAGCTAGCCTTTTCATTCTTTTTATTTGTTAAAATTTATCATAATTAGTAAAAATAAATATGGTCTGTTCATTGCCACAATAACATTTTGTACTACAAATCGTTATTACTATATATATATATATATATATATATATATATATATATATATATATATATATATATATGTATGTATATATCAATTTTATATATATATATATATATATATATATATATATATATATATATAAATATATTATATTATTATTAAATATTATAAAACAAATTCCTACAACTATTAACACCAGAATTAACAAACTCTCATCAAATAAAAATATCTTTGAGACTAGCAAACACATATACGATAACGCATTAAGTAATAGTGGGTACAACGAAAAACTAATATATACGGAAAATATAAAGAAAAATAAACCCAAAAACAGGGGACGCAAAATTATTTGGTTCAACCCACCATATTGCCAGCTTTCTAGTCTTAATATCGGGAGAATATTTTTAAACCTAATAGATAAACATTTTAAAACGACTAATCCTTTAAGTAAAATTTTCTATAGGAAAACGGTGAAAATTAGTTATTCTTGCACCAAAAATATGGAGAACATTATTAATACACATAACAAAAAAATATTGAGCACACCGAGTAAGAAAACCAAAAAGGGGGAAAAAAATGTAATTGTCAAATTAAAAATAACTGCCCACTTAAAGGTAACTGTAACGTCGAAAGCGTTGTATATAAGGCTACGATTTATCCTAAAGAAAATACTAACAATAAGAAAGTATACATAGGAATATCCGCCGGGAGTTGGAAACAACGATTCTACGTACACAAACACTCATTTTTAAACCCGAACGTCACTAATAAGACGGAATTAGCCAAACACTGGTGGTTTTTAAAAAATAACAACTTAACACCAACTATTTCGTGGTCCATACTATGTCATTCGAACACTCCTAAAGGATTTAGACATAGATGCAATTTGTGCCTGGACGAAAAAATTTGAATACTAAAATATGAAGACAAGAACATTTTAAATAGACGAGACGAACTGATGGCTAAATGTAGACACAGGCACAGGTTTAAAATCAACAGCACGTTTTAAAGTTCTTTGAAAATAACAATTATTTTAAAGTATAGTTACAATAAGAGTTATAACTGTAAAGGTAAATGTTAACAAATTAGTAATTTTTATTTTTTTTATTTTTTTAAAAATTTAGTAAAACTCTAGTTTGTAAATTAATCGTGCTTAAATGTCGCCAAACTTTAATTCCGTATTGACGTTATAACCAATTAAGTTTTCTTATAATTTCCTATATAAATCGAAATCTTCGTCCTGAATTTTCGTCTTTTTATTTCTAATCGTAAATAATTAATCGTGAACGCCCGAATCTTTACCAATTTTGTAAATAAACCGTTTTTAAATTGTCGCTAAACTTTAATTCCATAGTGTAAATCATCTCGAATCTTGACGCTATACAACTTAAATTTTTAATATGTTCTAATCTAAACCGAAATCTTCGTCCTACATTTTCGTCTTCTAATTTTTAATCGTAAATAATTAAACGTAGTTTTTAATCGTGAACGCTCGAATATTTCATCATATATTTTTGCCCATAAAACTCACATTCGAAATTTTAAATGAGATGATTTATTTGTTTAAATAGCAAAAAAGAATTCTTTTATATATATTTTTATATTTTTATATTTCTGCATATATTAAAAAAAATATTCTTACTTCTGTCACCCCTCCTCGATTATTTTAACATTTACCTCTTTTTTACATAGACCAATCAAAAAAGTGAATTTATCTTTTTAAGACGATCAATTTCTCTCATTATTCGTTTTTTTTGACGTGGTTGTCTGAGGAGACCTAATTAAAGGGGTCGAAATAAGTTATTATGTGTACAACCTTAATGTGTGTATAGTTTTTCTTTTTATAATTCTGTTTTGCTCTGTTTAAATTACATTGAGCTCTGTTATTCAGATTCTCTACACAAAATTGAAATCTACACTATATATATATATATATATATATATATATATATATATATATATATATATATATATATATATGCAATCATTATTGAAAACAGTATTCGTCTGTTTAATTATTTTTTTTATGTTTTTCATTTGTACTGATTGTTTCGATGTCAATACAAAAAACAATCAGTAAACTAGTCTTTTTTGTATTAAAATTAAAAAAAAATTAATAATAAAAATAAAATGTTCACAATTTTCACGAACGTTTAAGATTCCTCGTCGAATCATTCTCAGGTGTAAACACCAAATGAACAAACAGCTAGAGAAAGAAGAGAATTTTTAAAAGACGACGAAGAAACGTGTGGAACGTTTTTAACATTGTTTCGAGGAAGTTGTTGACAATGTAAATTCAGTAAGGTTGGTTGACATCACAGAATAAAATCGCATTACGTTAAGCATTTTAAAATGTTACCACTGTCCTGTTGTAAATTTTAGGTTTTTGCGTTCTTATGTTAATAGCTTCCAGTAGTTTTTAACTTTTTTTAACTTGGTTTCGAAATGTATAATTTCAATATATATATATATATATATATATATATATATATATATATATATAAATGAAAGAAGAGAGATACGAGATAGAGCAATTATAAAGATATATGAAAGAGGGATAACAATGTATGAGGATGTTCAATTCCAATAGGAAGAGGTTTAGTTCAATCGTAGGTCGAACGCACTTCTTCGGAAGTAATTTTGAGAATTCGAGCCATTTTAAAATACTTCCATGGATCGAGAATGCGAGTAGTTGGTCAGACGTTGAGATTGAACTGTGTATATATATAAACGCAGGTAGTCGGGAATGTCATGTTTGTTACTCTGAGTAATTCTTCCGATATCTTTGATTACACAAATACTTGATAAAGGATTCATTAGTTCTAGGATTAAATGATATTTGATAAAAAACATTTCAGTCGTAATAATTAGCTTACTCTCCATTACTTAATATTTTTTCAAAGTTTGAATGTTAGTGTTCCACTGCCAACTTATCCATCTAGGTAATGATAATATTTTAATCTTTGAAAAGGGTTTGCTTAAGCAAATCATTATAAACATGTTTGGACTAAATACACTTTGATTTAAACAATCAAAGTGGAAATAGATTTATCATTCGTACATGTTTATCCCTCTTCGATCATTTAACTTTATATATATATATATATATATATATATATATATATATATGAAAATGGATTATATTAAAAGTGAGATGATCAAGGTTTGAGTAATATTTCCGATATTTTCTATTACACAAATCCATGCTAAATGGTTCATTAGTTTAAGGATTGAATGATGTTTGATATAAACACATTTTACTCGTACTTATAAGCTTTAATTTGCAATTAACTCACTAAATGATCCATATCTCGCTAAGTTTCTTCATATCTTATTCCTTTAATTTATTTGGTTTTAATACTTCTCCTAACTCATATTTTATACGGTCTCAATCTCTTTCACTTACACTCCGTCGAAGGTAATGAAAGTAGGAATTATGAAAAGGTTTAAATAATGAATTGTAAACAAAAGAGTATAACACTACAAGTAATAACACGTTTTAACACGTCAGAAGATAAATTAAAGGTGATAGAAGAGAGATATAGCGAGTAGAAAGCGATTAATTTGGTAGTTTGTCTTTTCATTTATGTATATTTCACTGACTTTGAAAACTAGTTTTTAAAGCGCCAAACAAGTAAAACTCAGTTCTATCTGAAACACAATGGTTCACATCTTCTCAAGTTAATATATATATATATATATATATATATATATATATATATGTATATATATATATATACATTTTATTGATTGAATATGAATAAATCTTGCCTATTTATCGATGCTTGATTGATTTGTTCGAAAAAAGGGCATTTCTTGAATATTGGGCTAACGGATACTACTACTGATAATAACCGTACTACTACTATTTCTAATACTACTAATACTAATATCACTAATAATGATATTATGAAGAAGAGGAAACATAATAATAGTAACATACAACAGCACATGACAGGCATTCAGTGTTACGCACCGACTACACCAAGAGTGTCCAGGTTCAATGGCCATAATCGCCAGTCATTTAGGTATTATTTGCATCGAACTGAATTAATTAGGGACACTTTTGTTTGCCAGTAATTTAGGAAAGATTTGCATCGAACTGAATTAATAGGTGACCCTTTTGATGGCCAGTCATTTATGTATGATTTGCATCGAACTGAATTAATAGGTGACACTTTTGATTGTCAGTCATTTATGTATGATTGCCATCTAACTAAATTAATAAATGACACTTTTGATAATCAGAAGTTATTTAGGTATGATTTGCATCAAACTGAATTTATAGGTGACACTTTTGATGGCAAGGCATTTAAGTATGATTTGCATCTAACTAAATTAATAAGTGACACTTTTGATAATCAGAAGTTATTTAGGTATGATTTGCATCAAACTGAATTTATAGGTGACACTCTTAATGGCCAATAATGTAGCTATGATTTGCATCGAACGGAATTAATCGGTGACACTTTGTTCCCCAGTCATATATATATTTGCATCAAACTGAATTAATAGATAACTTTTTTGATGGTTAGTCATTTATGAATGATTTGCATAGAACTGAATTGATAGGTGACACTTTTGATGGTCAGTCATATATTGATGATTTACATCGAAATGTATTAATAGGTGACACTTTTGATGACCAGTCATGTATGTATGATTTGCATAGAACTGAATTAATAGGGGACACTTTTCATGGCCAGTCATTTCAGTATGACATGCATCGAACTAAATTAATAGGTGGCACTTTTAATGGGCAGTCATTAAGGTATGATTTCACAGGACTTGAATTAATAGGTGACACTGGTCAGTAATTTATGTATTATTTACGTAGAACTGAGGTAATAGGTGACACTTTTTATAGCCAATAATTTAGGTAGGATTTGCATCGAACTGAATGAATAGGTAACACATTCGAATGTCAGTTATTAAGGTATGATTTGCATCGCACTGAATTAATAGGTCACACGTTTGAGGGTAAGTAATTTATGAATGATTTGCATCGAAATGAATTAATATGTGACACTTTTGATGGCCAGTCATTTAGGTATAGTTTGCATCCAACTGAATAAACATTTGACCGTTTTGATGGCCAGTCATTTAGGTATGATTTGAATCGAACTGATATAATAGGTGACACTTTTGATGGTCAGTCACTGACGTAGTATTTGCATCGAACTGCATTAATAGGTGACGCTTTTGATAGTAAGCCATTAAGATATAGTTTGCATCAAACTGAATTAATAGGTGCCACTTTTGATGGCCAGTCATTTAGTTATGATTTGCATCAAACTGAATTAATAGGTTACACGTTTGATGGTCAGTCATTTATGTATGATTTGCATCGAACGTAATTAATAGGTTACACGATTGATGGCTAGTCATTTAGGTATGATTTGCATGTAACTGAATAAATAGGTTACAATTTTGATGTTAAGTCATTTAGGTATGATTTTCTTCGAATTGAATTAATAGGTGACACTTTTGATGGTAAGTCATTTGGGTATGATTTGCATTCAAGTGAATTAATAGGCGACACTTTTGATAGTCAGCCATTTATGTGTGATTCGCATCGAACTGAATTTATAGCTTAGACTTTTGATTGCCAGTTATTTTGCTATTATTTACATAGAACTAATTTAATAGGTTACACTTTTGATGGCCACTCATTTAGGTATAATGCGCATAGAACTGAATTAATAGGCGAACCATTTGATGGTCAGTGATTTATGAATGTTTGGCATCGAACTGAATTAATAGTTGACACCTTTACGTACAATTTGCATTTAACTGAATTAGTATGTGACACATTTGATGGTAAGTCATTAACGTATTATTTGCATCGAACTGAATTAATATGTAACACTTTTTTATGGTCAATCATTTAGGAATGATTTGCATCGAACTGAATTAATAGGTGACACTTTTGATGGCCAACTATTTATGTAGGATTTGCATCGAACTGGATTAATAGGTGACACTTTTGAGTGCCAATAATTTAGGTATGATTGCCATAGAACTGACTTAATAGGTGACACTTTTGATGGCCATTAATTTAGGTATGATTGCCATAGAACTGACTTAATAGGCGACTCTTTTTATGTCAGTCATTTATTGATAATTTGCATCAGACTGAATTAATAGGTTACACTTTTCGATGACTGACAATTAAAAGTGTCCCTTATTAATTCTGTTAGATGCAAATTATACATACATGACTGACCATCAAAAGTGATACCTATTAATTTAGTCCAATGCCAATCATACTTAAATCACTGACCATCAAAAGTATCACATATAAATTCAGTTCTATGTAAATCATACATACATGATTGATAATCACAAGTGTCACCAGTTAATTCAGTTCTATGCAAATCATATTTTAATGACTGACCATCAAAAGTGTCACTTATTTATTCAGTTCGATGCAGATTATACCAAAATGACTTACCATCAAAAGTGTACCGTATTTATGCAGGTGTATGCACATCATACTTAAATAATTGGCCATACAAAAGGTTCTCGTATTAATTCAGATCGAAGCAAATCCTTACTAAATGACTGGCATTAAAAAGTTGACGTATTAATTTAGTTCGATGCAAATAATGAATACATGTCTGACATCATAAGTGTCGCCTATTAATTCAGTCATTTTGGTATAATTTGCATCGAACTGAATTAATAGATTACAAATTTGTATAGCCAACCATTTAGGTATTATTTTGATCGAACTGAATTAATTGGTAAGCATTTTGATGGTCAGTCATTAAGATATGATTTGCATCGAACTGTATCTTTAGGTGACACATTTCATGGTCAGTCATTCATGTATTATTTGCATCGAACTGAATTAATAGGCGACACATTTACTGTCAGTCATTGATAGATGATTTGCATCGAACTGAATTAATAGGCGACACATTTACTGTCAGTCATTGATGGATGATTTGCATCGAACTGAATTAATAGGGTTCACTTTTTAATGACTGACCATTAAAAGTGTCCCCTATTAATTCAGTTCGATGACAATCATACATAAATAACTGACCATCATAAGTGTAACCTATTAATTTTGTTCCAGGCAAATCATACCTAACTCACTGACCATCAAAAGTGTCATTAATAAATTCAGTTCTATGTAAATTATACATAAATTACTGACAATCACAAGTGTCACCGATTAATTCAGTTCCATGAAAAGTAATTTTTATGACTGACAATCAAAAGTGTCACCTATAAATTCAGTTCCATGAAAATCATATTGTTATGACTGACAGTCAAAAGTGTCACCTATTAATTCCGTTCGATGCAAATAATACCTAAATGACTGACCATGAAAAGTGTAACCTATTAATTCAGTTCGATTAAAATCATGCCTGAATAATTGGCCATCAACAAGGTTCACCTATTATTTCAGTTCGATGCAAATCATTACTGAATGACTGGCATTAAAAAGATTAACGGATTGATTCAGTTCGATGCTAATCATCCATAAATGTCTGACGTCATGAGTGTCGCCTATTAATTCAGTCATTTAGGTATGATTTGCATCGAACTGAATTAATAGGTGACACTTATAATGGGAGCAATTTCGGCATGATTTTCATCGAACTGAATTAATAGATTACACTTTTGATAGCCAGCCATTTAGGTATGATTTTCATCGAACTGAATTAATAGTGTTTTGGGTGAACCAACCTACTCTTTAATAATAACTAAGTAGTAGCAACCGGCTACCATAAATACCGGCTTTTGCCGGGAGAACATTGGTAGGCACATTTAGGCATTAGCACTGCCAACACTAACTTATGTATACTTTCTCTTTTCAATACAATTCATTATTATTATTTCTAAACCTGTTGTTCTTTTATTTCATTGTTGGTACCCCTAAACGGGTCCACAACAAATAAGTAAGCATTTTCATGGTCAGTCATTAAGATATGATTTGCATCGAACTGAATCTTTATGGGACACATTTGATGGTCAGTCATTTATGTATGACTTGCATCGAACTTAATAAATAGGTGACACTTTTCATGGTCAGTCATTAAGGTAGTATTTGTATCAAACTAAATTGATAGGTGATACTTTTGATAATCAGTCACTTATGTATGATGTTCATCGAACTGAATTATTATGGACACTTTTGATTGTCAGACATTAAGGTATGAGTTGGATCGAACTGAATAAAAAGGGGACCCTTTTGATTGTAAGTGATGTGTATATGATTAGCATCGAACGTAGTTAATAGGTTACGCTTTTGAATGGCAGTCATTCAGGTATGATTGATCGAACTGAATTAATAGGTGATACTTTTGATGGTCAGTCATTTACTTATTATTTGCATCAAACATAATAAATATGTGACACTTTTGATGGTCAGTCATTTGGCTTAGATTTGCATCGAACTGAATTAATAGGTGACACTTTTGATGGCAAGTCATTTATGTATGATTTTCATCGACCTGCATGAATAGATTACACTTTTGATGCCCATCATTTAGTTATTATTGGCACTGAACGAAATAAATAGGTGACACTTTTGATGGCAAGTCATTTATGTATGATTTGCATCGAACTGTATTAATAGGTTACACTTTTCTGGTCAGTCATTAAATTATGATTTGCATCGAACTGAATTAATAGCTTACACCTTTTATGGTCAGTCATTAAGGTATGATTTGGCTCGAACTGAATTAATAGGTTACCCTTTTTATTGTCAGTCCTTAAGGTATTATTTGCATCGAACTGTATTAATAGGTTACACTTTTGCTGGTCAATCATTCAGGTATGATTTGCATCGAACTGAATTAATAGCTTACACTTTTTATGGTCAGTCATTAAGGTATGATTTGCATCGAACTGAATTAATAGGTTACACTTTTGATTGTCAGTCCTTAAGGTATTATTTGCATCGAACTGAATTAATAGGTTACACTTTTGATTGTCAGACATTAAGGTATGATTTGCATCGAACTGAATAAAAATGTGACACTTTTGATTGTCAGTAATTTAAGTATCATTTGCATCGAACTGAATTAATAGCTTACACTTTTGATGGTCACTCCTTAGGGTATTATTTGCATCGAACTGAATTAATAGGTGACACTTTTGATGGTAAGTCCTTAAGGTATGATTTGTATCGAACGTAATTTTAGATGGCCTATTTGATGGTCAGTCATTAAGGTATCATTTGCATCGAACTGAATTCATAGGTTACACATGTTATGGTCGCCATTTTGTGCTTTTAGAATTCACGAAATCATATGCGAATGTTCATTAAAAATATCGACCCAATAGACAAAAATTTGAAAAGAAAATCAGAAAGGCAATCTATCTCACCTCGTCTATTGTTCTTTTATCCCGCCACTTCACCCAAAATGCTTGGTTTTGTCTATGTCTTATAAGTATGGCGCATATCATCGCTCTAAACATCGAATGCACAATTTTCGATGAAGCAATAAAAAAAGCGTGAACTAGTTGCTTAACATGCCCTTGCTGTGAATATTCTCATTTGGGGGCGGGATTATAAAGTGCATACACACATCATGACACACGCACACGCATGGTTATTACACAGACTAACACGTGTGAACACAAGCACGTGTGCAGATCAGACCGTGTATTTACGTGCGTCAAAATTCAGTAAATGAAGCAGCTCCGTTCTTTTACGAATGAGCATCATGTAGACTTATATGAAAATGAAATATTTCATAGATACACGCGCACACTTTTCATACACACTTCTACAAACTCACAAAAATTAACATACACCCATATACATAGTGTTTTTAAAATTGATGACATCACTTCGTGATTATTGTCGATATGTGTAAATAATAAAAAACTTCAAATACTACTACTTCCAGAAACGCTTGATTTTTGAGTTATAAGTATTTAAAACAAATACCGATGAATATTTTTTATTGTAAACATTTTACACTTAAAATATGGGCGATAGGTTATTGATATTTTAAGATATAACATAGATAAACACTATCCGTTTAAGTAGGTCGAATTTAATATAAGCCTGGGCCTGATGTTTCCAAATGACACCTAACAGATAGAAGTGCCGTGAGACTCAGAAGAAATATGGGGGCGCCGTGATCAGCAGGAATTCCATTGATAGCCAACATGGAGGACCCCTTCGGCATCCTGCGAATGTTGACATGTTTAATCTCAGGCAACAGAATACAACAGCCAAAATAGGGGTATATACACATGATCAGCACACACCAAATACTATGCAAATAAAGGAACAGTCGACTACGAGAATTAGATTAGTAATGAAGTTCTATTACAAAAGCAAGTCCCATCAGACAATTTTCAGTCGAAGACAAACTGATAATGTTAACTTAATGTAAGTATTTATCAAATTAATGTAACAGTACTAGCCTGACCACGTGACATTTCCACGCTTCATTTACTACTATTGCCTTCTTTTCGTTCTTACACTAAACATATGTGCCAGCTCAATATTTTTTGAATAAATAAAACAAACGTTTTATGGTTCGAATGTATTATAACATCGTTGTAATTAGTTTATTTATTATAACAACTATTTAAACATTTGATAGAATTTTCAACGTAATAAATGTCGCCTAAATATCTATCTAAAAAGTACAATTTGAAGTAATTTATTTATTATAACAATCTAATAGTATTTGTTAATGAAAATGTTAATATTGATCGTGTAGCTTGTAATTCTTGAAGAAAGGGATGGTCGACAATTTGAACTGAACATGTGTTTTATTCAAACTTTACAACTATAGCTCAATTGTGTAGACAAAGTTGGCCCCTCCCGATACAAGTGTCTCAGCACCTCGATCCTTTTTGGCCTCATGTTATTTAGATTATGAATAATCGTTTATGTATTCATCTTCAAAAAGATATGAAAGAAAAGTAAGTTTAGTTGTGTGTTTGTTATTACCATACATTTGGAAAAACTCAGAAATGTCATATAATCGAGTGTTAATTTACATGTTTAATATTAATGCAAAACATGAAGATATTCAAAAATAAAAAATAATTATATATCAACTTATATAGATTATCAATAATTGATTATGTATTTATCTTCAAAAGGTTATGAAAGAAAAGTAAGTTCAATGATATGATAAAAGATAGCACGCCATCACCAGTCTGTTCTCTTTCATGGCCCATTTCTTTCTATATCTTGTCAGTTTGCTGTTTTCGCTCTGGTTTTCTTGTCTCTGGTCTGTGCCCTTGTCCTACCTGGAATCAGAGAGGTTACTTACCTAGTTCTTGTCCGTTGTTTTGTTTCTGAAATTAGAAGGGCCAACATTCGCAGGATGCGGACTGGGTCCCCCATGTTGGCTAACGAGCGAGCACCTGCCCATCATGACACTCAGGTCTTTCTCCTGAGTCCCACGGCTTGCATTGATATTATTGTCACACCAGGCTCAGGCTTATTTTGCCTGTGGTCCTGTCACAGGGATAGTGGTTGTCTCATTCATTTTAATGAGTGATATTGTGCACTACCACACATAAAATATATATATATATATACATATATATTTATATGTTATATAAGTTCATTGTATACGAAAATAGAATAGAAAGTTGAAGATAGGTTTCCCTCTCGCGAGTAAGCATAAATAATAGAAATAACAAGGCTAAACTTCAGTCTGCATGAGAGTTCAAAAATGTATTCATTGGGAACTCAATACACAGACACTAGGAAATATAAAAACCAAAGTTTAGCAGGGTTAATACTAGCCCGTTTGGTAGCATTAGGATTAGTAGAAATGCTAGATACATTGAAAAAAAAACTGATAACCATCGCTTCACTTGAGATACTGGTCTCGAATTGCCCGTCGGTGGCAGATATAAGATGTACGGTCTCCAATTAGTTAGAAACTATATGTGTTTTCATTTTTGTTCGCTAGTGGACTTCATCTACTCCCCCCGAACCCCTCTTTGTAATCCAAACTCGCTCACCCTTCCAAAAACTTGGAATGTTAGCAAGAAAGAAAAATTAAAAAAACGGACGAAATAAAGATTTCGCATATAGAAAGGGAGAAAAAACCCCAAAAAAGATTATTTAACTCATGAAAATTAAAAATTAAATTTTGTACTTAGCTTTCTTGTTTTTTTTTTTGTTTTTTTTTAAATAACACCCATCGCTTCACTTGAGATATTGGTCTCGAATTGCCGGTCGGTGGCAGATATAAGATGCACTATATACGGTCTCCAATTAGTTAGGAACTATATGTCTTTTCATATTTGTTCGCTAGTGGACTTCATCTACTCTTCCCCCCTGAACACCTCTTTGTAATCCAAACTCGCTGACTCTTCTAAAAACTTGTAATGTAAGCCAGAAAGAAAAATAAAAAAAAACGGACGAAATAAGGATTTCTCATATAGACAAAGGGGAACAAACCTGAAAAAAGATTATTAAACTCATGAAAATTAAAAATAAAATTAAGTACTTAGCTTTCTTGTTTTTTTTTTTTTTTTTTAAATGACACCCTTGAGATATTGGTCTCGAATTGCCGGTCGGTGGCAGATATAAGATGTACTAAATACGGTCTCCAATTAGTTGAGGAACTATATGTCCTTTAATATTTGTTATATTATTATTATTATTTACTCACTAGGAGTTATCACACTGGTCATCGTCAGTAGTCACCCAATGCCGACAACCTGTGGTAATCCCTGGAGTCCGAGTGACAACAAGTCTCCTCAGGCCTCCAGTATGCTCCACCTCTTTTCGTTCATCACCGCTGATGACCTTGCGGTATCGCAACAGCCACCTACCACCGATTTCCCGCTAATAAGGGCCATTGGTCCCCTCTGGGGCCCGAGTGGCAACATGCCTCCGCAAGGTCCCAGAGCTGTCCGCGCTCTTCCAGTGGAGGTCTGGTTTGCGCTTTCCCTCCTCGACCCTCTGTCCATAATTTTGTGGCGTCAGCCTATGCTTGCGCCTCTCTCGTGCGGTTGTATTTTCCCCGGTTCTGCTGTCTTGTGCTTCCATGTGTTTGTTCTCCATTCGTTGCTTATGTGGGTAAGTTTCCGCATTCGAGGACATTTCTCAGGATTGTAGCTGTTTTGATCAGTACTGTCCTTTGTATGGTGTCAGTTATCCCTTTGATTTCTATTTCTCCTAGTCTTTTCTCCATGTTTTTATTATTATTATTATTATTATTATTATTATTATTATTATTATTATTATTATTATTATTATTATTATTATTATTATTATTATTATTATAATTATTAGTATTAGTAGTAGTAGTAGTATTATGATTATTATTATTATTTACTCACTAGGAGTTATCACACTGGTCATCGTCAGTGATCGCCCACTGCCAACAACCTGTGGCATTCCCTGAAGTCTGGGTGACAACAAGTCTCCTCAGACTTCCAGTATGCTCCACCTCTTTTCGTTCATCACCGCTGATGACCTTGCGGTATCGCAACAGCCACCTACCACCGATTTCCCGCTGATAAGGGCCATTGGTCCCCTCTGGGGCCCGAGTGGCAACATGCCTCCGCAAGGTCCCAGAGCTGTCCGCGCTCTTCCAGTGGAGGTCTGGTTTGCGCTTTCCCTCCTCGACCCTCTGTCCATAATTTTGTGGCGTCAGCCTATGCTTGCGCCTCTCTCGTGCGGTTGTATTTTCCCCGGTTCTGTTGTATTGTGCTTCCATGTGTTTGTTCCCATTTGTTGCTTATGTGGGTTGGTTTCCGCATTCGAGGACATTTCTCAGGATTGTAGCTGTTTTGATCATTACTGTCCTTTGTATGGTCTCAGTTATCCATTTGATTCCTATTTCTCCTAGTCTTTTCCCCATGTTTTTGGGGACTGTCCATAGTGCTCCTATGATTATTGGTGTTATCCTGACTTTCTTCATGTTCCATATTCCTTTCAATTCTCTGGCAAAGTCAGTATATTTGCTTCTTTTTCCGTCTCTTTGATCTTCACTCTGTGGTCTTCTGGAACGGCAAAGTCCACAATTTTGCAGGATTTTACTTTCTGGTTGGTTATTACTATATCCGGTCTCCTTGCTGTTATGGGTTTGTCTGTTTGTACATTCATATCCCATATGATTTTGTGTTTTTCGTTTTCTAGTACAGTTTCTGGTTTGTGTTTGTACCGTCTTTTTTGCATATTCGAAATCTAGTTGTTTGCACATTGCCCGGTGTACTACTTTCCACACGCTCTCATGTCTGTTCTTGTATTCCCTTTGTGCTAGCTTGCTGCATTCACTTATTATATAATTTATCGTTTCTTCTCTTTGTCCACACAATCGGCATTTGTTGTTTTCCTTGGTTTTATTTATCTTTGCTTTAATAAAGTTTGTCCTAATCGCATTGTTCTGTGCGGCCGTCAGGAGAGATTCCGTTTCTCTGTTCAAGTGTCCTTTTCTCAGCCATGCCCAGCTGTTTTCATTGGTTTCATCGCTTGTGAGTCTTATAAAGCGTCCATGTAGTTGTTTTTCTTCCCACTTTTCCTTTCTTGTCTTTTTGTTTCTGGGTTCAGTGATTCCGGAGTTGTTTGTTGGGCTGGTGTCTCTTGCTGTGGTGATCAGTCTTTCCGTGTCTGGGTTATATATTTCTCTTGCTCTTTTTTGGTGTCCTCCACACAGTCTTCTATACTTAGCAAGTCCTCTACCTCCTTCATTTCTTTTCATGTAGAGTATGTCCGTATCGGGTTTTGGGTGCAATGCATTGTGCATAGTAATTAGTTTTCTAGTCCTTTAGTCAAGGTGCCTGTATTCTTCTTTGGTCCAACCTATGAATAGTCCACTGTATCTTATTAGTGATACAGCCCATGTGTTTATCCCTTTTATTATTATTACTGTTATTATTAGTATGATTATTGTTATTATTATTGTTATTATTTTTATTATTATTGTTAGGATTATTGTTGTTATTGTTATTATCATCGTTATTATTATTGTTATTATTGTTATTAATATTGTTATTGCTATTATTATTATTATTATTATTATTATTATTATTATTATTATTATTATTATTATCATTATTATAATTATTAGTTTTATTATTATGATCATTACTATAATTATTAGATTTATTATTATTATCATTATTATTATATTTTTATTGTTATAATATTATTATATTATTTTCATTATTACTTTATTATTATTATTAATTTGATTGTTTATGTATATCTCATCATTATTTATTATTATTATCATCTTAGTTTATTATTTTTATTATTATTATTATCATTATTAGTATTGTTATATTTGTTGAATTTTGATAGTAAAACATTACCCATAATACATAAATCATGCACGCCCAAATATAAGTGAGCCGTCTGTGTTCAGTGCTACTAAACTATCTAATTATTACTATCTCTCTCTTTCGCTGTCTGTCTGTCTATCTGTCTTTCTCTCTCTGTATATATATATATATATATATTTATATATTTATATATATATATATACATAAATGTATATATATATATATATATATTCACACTAAACTATATTATTAAATAGTTTGTTAGTTTTCATTTCTTTGTCTCGAATGCTAATAATTGGTCTAGGAATTAGACGCTCTTATTCTAACACCTGGTGTTTTCCTCAATTAATAGCGATATTTTGTTAGAGCGAGGTGTCTTATTGTCCATCAAGTGAAACAGGGTTTGCATAGCACCAACTTGCCTTTTGATTGCATCTATAGTATTTAGCGAAAAGAAGCAGTAATATTGTCAGTGTAGTTATTATTAATGATGTTATATTTTATTTTCTTTCTCTAAGATGAATGTCTAGCTGGTGATCTCACCTATAGCTGAGTAATACTTCCGCTAATAACTTTTGAACACAATTTACCGAACTAAATTCTTTGACGGTAATAATTACGACATGAACGAGCGGTAGACACGGTTGTTATTGGTTACTGATGTAGACATTTAACCTAAATCTAATCATACCATAATTATTGTATTCCGGCATTAAATATACAAAACGGTCGATTCGCTATGAACAGACTAATATACACCAGGGGTGCGTTATTGTGTAGATATATACAATAACGAACTATTAACAAGATGATGCCAGGTTCAAATCGTTGAAGATGTACTATAATCATTTATGCACAAATATTGTTGGAACATGTATGGATCGATAGTTTCAATCAACATATGTGTAAAATAGTTACTGTATGATCTTATACAATGAACTATTTGCAATATGCATTGTCTTCTGATAGTAAATAACTATGAAAAATACACCATCACATCACTTGTACATCGGCATGCATCCTTTATCGTTCGAGGTTCATGCTCGAGTCTTGTCATCGCCTGATGTGCCTATAAAGCATGAGAGAAGGGAATGCAACTTTTTAACTCCGCTCTTTATATTATTTTTCCCTATTATTGACAAAACATTGTTTTAGAATTATCTAAAACTCTATCTCAATAGTAGACAGTTGTGTTGTGCGTTAGGACGCATTTAGAAATTTAAATTACATTTATTTGCTGCTAGAAATTCGACCAGGTTGCGCGTCACATGATGTCTTGTGAAATAGGGGACGCCAAAAACTATCGTTTTCCCTATAAAGATAGTTTAGAAGACAATCCTAGTTACAGTTGTTGCAGCTCTATTTAGTTCAGTAAATAAAATATTCTCCAAAATTAAAATCGTGATTTTTTCGTTAAAGTCAAATAACAACCATACTTCAGAAGAAAAGGTAAGAAAAAACTTGAAGCTATAGAGCTAATCGCATTCTCTGAACAACGAATACACGTCAAACAGTAAAACGTCTTATAACACTCGTTTCGGTCTATAGTTGGCGCTACAGGCAAAGGGGTTGGGTAGGGAAAGTGGAGCCTAGTAGTGCCACTCCCGATGATTTCTGAATAGTTTCGCCGTCACAATTTTACTCACCAATTAACTCATGGAACTCTGATACTATAGAGCACCCTCCATCTCCCAATCGGAAATCGTATATTTGTATAGGATCGTTCTGCGTTGAGTTTTATGGAGAGCACATATTGCTTTGATAAATGTTTTAATAAACACCATGTTGTATATTGCAACACACCTTTTAGTTTCTATATTACAGTTGCATATTTCTCCATGTTAAATTTATTATGTTAAAATACAATTATATAATTAGTTATGCTTAACCGTGTATTACAGCACAATAAGACGTAAGCCCATCGAATGTTGTATATTTAAACCGAAGAATGATGCGAATGGGCTACAACATAAACGTGTTAGAACAATGGCACATATTCTCGTGAGTGATTAAGTGGTGACAACTGTCTCCGAAACACGAGTCAAAAATCTTAAGAAGGCATTAATACAAGTTAATGCAATCTTTCCCCTCAAAAAATATATGTCGTTATATAAGTACGAAGTCTTGCGTTTACGCAAAAAAAACCATCAAAATTTAAATAGTGTTAGCCGAATATTCCCATACAGTAATGTCATTTAAAATTTATACTCTTTACTTGAGGATAAAAAAATGAAAAACAAACGTTCTAGTTTTATTTTCATCAGCAAATATCGCTTCTAAAATACTTTTAAAGCTTATAGTCTCATTTATTATCATATATATATATATATATATATATATATATATATATATATATATATATATATATATAATTTTGTTATATATATTTTGTTATATATATATATATATTTTATAATATTATATATAGTTTGTTATATATTTTATCATATTATATATTTTATTTTATTATATTATATATATTTTGTTATTTATATATTGTTGTATTATATATATTTTGTTATAAATATATTATTATATTATATATATTTTGTTATATATTTTATTATATTATATATTTTATTTTATTATATTATATATATATATATATATATATATATATATATATATATTAGTAGTAAGTTTTTGAAAGGCTGTGGCCAATGCAAGTTCCAGGTAAGATGCAAGTTGTAAGGAACAAAAACAATAACAATAAATCGAATACGAAATATGACTTACTATTTCTTTTTCTTTTTTTTTCTAAAATCTTACATAACAGCAAGTGTGTTTTTAGCTGTTCGTGTGATGTCCGGGTGATTAAAAATCACTATTTGATATTTGGGGAAAAGACATCCCTTAGTCAAAAATAATTAAACCAGAAGAAACACTTTTTTTCTTCTCCGACTGTGTAGAGAATACTACAAAAGAAAATGGCTGCCAGATGTAGACCACAGCGAAAAATATAGCAGTCTCGCAGGAAATGTAAATTACATTTTATGTTAAGATTATGGTAAATATATGATTTGGTGTTCAAAGATATTTGTGTAAGGTTGGTTAAGTGTATGGTGTTCGATAAACTGTTAGTTTTAATAATATATATATATATATATATATATATATATATATATATATTTTATTTATAATTTTTTTTATTTTAATTATTTTTTTATTAAGCTTATATTTGATTATTTACTTTTATTTCAGTGTGTTTTATCTTCATTTTTTGTTTATTTTTCTTTCGTATTTTAAGGATTTTAAAACAGATTAAAGTAATTAATCTCACATTTTTAATATTCTAGATCTATCAAACATATCGATTATCATCTATTTAAGAAGTGTTACTAATTGTGAGTTTCGTCAAATTAGTTTAACGAATTAACTTGATATATTTACTGTAAGATAAAGGGGTGTAACTCTGGATTAAAAAAAAAAAAATTTTTTAGGTGGAAATCTGTATAACAATATTAGTATATATATATAAAACATATATACACGTACATGCATATATACATATATATACATATTTATGTATTATTGTTTGTTTAATTGTTTATCTATGTATATTCTTCATTTTCTTTACATATTTTATTATTATTATTTACTTATTTAATATATTTTATTAATTATTTATTTAATATTTGCATGTTATTAGTATACATTTTATATGTGTTTGGATTAATTAATTAATAATGCTAGGTTATGGCGTGACTTATTTTGGTGGGTCAGAAGAGTATGTTGAATATGGTTTTTGGTTTGTGATTGAAAGTGTGTTAGGATGGAAGTTCATATGGGGAGGGGCCTATTTGATTGTTTGGGTGTGTGGTGATTTATAATAGGAGGTAAGTAATGAGTGAAGTGGTGGAAACGGAGTCTGTAAAGTGTTAGATATGGGGGTTGATCCGTGGATGGGGGTAGATATTATAGAATGAATAGTGAGTGGAGCTCGTGACGCTTATCTAGTGAGGGGTTTAATCTGGAGATGAGGATTGATTCTGTGGTCACTACAGTTTCTGACAGACGCAAAGATGAAGACATGAATGTCGCGCTAGGTGTTTGAGCAACTCTCTGTGTGTTTGTCGAAAGAGGATATACGGATATTCAAGTGCTCCTTTATGCGCAAGTGTAGCGGTCTTGTAGTGTTGCCGATGTAAAGTTTTTTGCATTTATTGCACTGTAGTTTGTAAACACAGTAAGTGCGATGGCACAGACCTGTGTTGGGGATAGGGCAATTGGCCAGGGAGCAGGGTTCGGGTGTGTGGTTAGTATGTTTATTAGATAGATGTTGGCGTAAGGAGGTGCCGTATTTGTTAGTTGTATGTTAAGGTTTTCCTTATGTATTGCCTTGCGGATAGAGGCGGTGATCTTATCGCTGAAGAAAGGGAGTTTTAAGAAGCATGTGTTAGAGAGGGTGCGGTGTCTACGTGTTTTGGGCTTATTAAGGTGGGCTATGGTGGGGGCGGGGTAGCCATTAGTTTGGAAGGTTTGGTGGAAGTTTTTAGTGTGTAATATTTTGTCAGCAGCAGAAGAGCATTTATTTTGTATTCGGGTGATTTCATTATGGGCATAACTTAATTTGGCTTGTGTGGGCAGGGCAGACTTAAAGTGTATGAAAAGTTTTTTGCAGGCAGGTTTCCTATAGATGTTAGTATGTATAGAGCCGTCTTCGGTGATGTTTAGGTTGAAATCAAGGAGAGAGAGTGGGCTGGACTCGTTGGGGTTTTCTATGGTGAATTGTATGTGGGGGTCGGTGTTGTTGAAGGTGTTGAATATTTGTGTGGCTTCGTCTTGAGAGGATGTAAGGATTAGAATGTCATCTATATATCTGGAGAAGAATATATAGGAGAGGCAGGAGTTAAGTGCTCGTTGCTCAAACCGGTTAATGTAGGTGACCGGAAAGGCTAGAACCCATGGGGAGGCCGGAGATTTGTTTGAAAGGGGGCTGCTGAAAGGTAAAGTATGTGGTGTCGATGATGATGCATAAGAGATTGTGAATGTCAGTAGGTGTTAGTCCGAAGAGCTCTAGGTTGTCAGAGGAAGATATGTGGTCGGTAATGAGGCCTATGGCTGGGTGTGCGGGTATTGAGGTGTAGAGGGAGATTACGTCTAGGCTAAATATATAGTTGTTTGTTTGTAGTTGTTGGCGTTGGAGTGAGGGTAGTCTGCTAATTACTTGGTCGGAGCTGCTGACATGTGCGGGGAAGGTGGAAAGTAGTATATTTTATTATATTATATATATTTTGTTATATATGCTATGATATTATATATTTTATTATATTATATATATATATTTTGTTATATATATATATATATATATATATACTTTTGTTATTTCGACTTTCCTTGATTATGATCGCGTTCCCCATAAACTTTAGGTCGTTTTTCTTATATTTCGTTTTGTCTGCTTTTCCTAATAGGGTTCTAGAAGATTTGTTTTCTACATGGGCTCATTTTTGAAAGTGAATCGTTAATAGTTTTATGTGCATTGACGTTTAAATAAAAGCACATACGGCTATTCCTCAGAGGCACCCATTCAACTTACGTGTTAACTATAAAAGTGCTTGTATTGAACTCACGATTCATAGAATGATAGACAGATCAACAGACATACTTATAGAAGGAGAACGATCGAATAGAGATGTGTGGACGCATCGTGCAATGCTTTTACAAGCTTAAGCGTGATAAACAAATACAACAGTTCAATCCAACTGACCTAATACATTATTATACGAATATATAAAGAACCGTTGTATATTCGCTGTTTTGAAAATAGTTCGTATCACTTCACAATGATGTTCTATGTGTGTATATAGGTCTTAAACCCTTAGTTATAGACAATAAAAAAATATTGACCGACGTTCTTTATTGTAAACATCTTAGACGTACAATGTGTGTAGTAGTGCACTGTTATGTCTACATATAGGAACATGTTCATCCTTTTACCAATATTCACGTCTGTGGGAATGTTTCTGTTCCCAATGATGAGTGGTTGGTCCACATTAACATGACAGATAATGGGGAAAGGTTCGTCACGATTTCCTGTTTTGCTTATTATCTAACACAGATTCTTTACAAAGCTATTCGCGTACCCGTGCAAGTCGTCTGGATCAATTAAAACCACTTGTCGAGAACTGTGCTCACCCATCTTTGTGTGTCAGCTGGGATCTATTCATCACTCACTTGTCTCTATTAAGATGAGAACAAAGTACTACAAGCCCAATGATGTCCCTTTCCATCACACAGCGTGACGATACTCGATGGCTGACTGGGACAGGCTCAGATTCTTCATATCAGACATTCCTCTGCGTTCCATGTTTAAAAATGACGTTTTATGTATTGTATTCAATGTAACTCGTTAGTATGGGAAGTTTCATACGCCAAGAAATACCAACAGAAATCAACCCGACAGCTATGATACACCCACGAATGTGGATCTGACATTGCTTTGATGAACCACAATTTCAATTTCTATTCAACGAAAAAATGTTCTAACACCTAAGTCACTGCAAATGGGTATTAGAACACGCGATAAAGTCATATTCTCGTCCAATCGATAGAGTTATATGCCGTTGAGTCTCTAGTAGCCAAGAAGAGGATTTGTTCTCACGATTATTTCGGAAAAGCAAACAGAGTTCTCAACAGATGCGTGATCTATATCCCAACCACCATCAATGTACTAGAGGTGGTTTTGTCGTTTACCGATGAAGCTAAACGCTTTGCTTAGGACATTGCATAAACTCAAACCTTTGCGATCAAGGCCACCTACCTCTTTCATTTCACCCCATCTGACTTTAAATACTGAGCGACATCCATATATTTGTCAGGGATGCTGCCAAACTTATCAAGGAGCTAGAAGCCAGCTAAGCAACTTGTCATGACTTCATTCCAATCATAGTCATTCAACCGGAACTAGCTAATCGTTTCTTACAATATCAAATGCATCTCAACACCTTGGAAACCTCGTCCGTGTGTTCAGTATTTAAAAATACTGGAGATCGGTCTTCTTCTCCTTAGTACATTCAAATCAGTCTCCTGTTTAACATGAGTAAGTTGCTTGAATCTGTGATAAATCAAGAAGTTGTTAAACACCAGAGCACCACAGCTGATTTGGTGACAAGATATATACATTTCGCCCTGCAAGATCGATAGCTGATGTGATGACTGTAATATCACTCAGGGTCAATGAATCTATTGTAAGGAGCTAAGTTTATTGAGCACACTCTACTGACATATGATAAGGTTTCGCTTTGAGGTGTATTTCACATAATTTCCAGTTATGTGATATCACTCAAGGTCAGTGAATCTTGGATAAGGTTTCTGCATAGACGTCTATTTTACATGATTTCCAGTCATGAAATATCTGAAAATGTTATTTCAACCATAACATACTTTCTCTCTGATAATTTCATAAAAGTTGTCGTTGATTGCAGCCGGCTGAAGCTGATAGTATCAACGCAGGCGTAATCCATTCTCGACCTAACTTTCTTTCTTATCTTCATCAATGATCACCAACATTACATTCTAAGACCATTCGTCGACATATATCCACATGACACAAATGATTATCTCTGCTCCGACCTGGAGCACGTCTTTTAATGGAGAAAACAATGGGTGACTTATTTTAATAAGTCTGAAACTAAACTTCTCTCCGTTCACGACTAACGTTCTCATCCTTACTCCGCCCCAATTGTAATTGATTTCTATCATCATGATAAATCCTTTTGGACTGCTCTTCACTTCAGACCTGAAATGGAAGATGTATATCTAATTGTTGGATCATTCTACCGCTTTTAAAAGTACCTCACTTCTGACGCAATTTCCTACTTGTATAAGAGTCAAATACGTCACAATATGGAGTACTGTTGCCATATCTGAGACGGAGCCGCTTAGATCACATTTTTCTGTCTTCATATAGTACAAAATAAACTTCGAAACCTATTCTCCACCCTACAGCCTCATTCTCACAGAAAGCACGCTGCAAGTTTGTTTCCACTCAATTCTTATTTTCATAGCAAGTGAACGGTTAAGCTTATATCTATGCTCCTCCTCTAAAACATTCACAACAAAAACTCGTCCCTCTGCAAGCACGGTCAATACATTTCTTGTCCCTCTCCTCTCTATTTCTCTCTCTCTCTCTCTGTGCCTAGAACTAAACCGAATTTTATGAGTAAAATTGATTTTCTTAGAACAGCAATTTTCAAGTTCAATATAAACAAATATGTGTGGAGATACTCCAACATACTACATTAATTATTGCCCTGGAATACGATGGGACCAAGTGACCACAAGTAAGATATATAATACGATGGTTAACTAGTCAAATGTTGAGTAGAAATTTAATGTTGTTTTTTTTACTAACCTAACGTTTTAGAAATAAATAACTGTAATAAAATGTTCGAATATCTATGCATGTTATATAGAGAACAAGTGTCACCCTCAGATAGGGGTTCCTTCATGTATGAGAACATCGACTGAAGTAAAATGAAACACTATATATATATATATATATATATATATATATATATATTGAAAGAGATAGATAAAGAGGGAGACGACATTTGTTATAATGGCGCAAGTGGTCAACCAACAAACAAGGTGACATTAATAGATAGACAGTTGGTAAAAGGCAGATGACTTGATAAGTTAATTGCAATGTATTATACTTAGAATTAATGTTTTTTGAAAATAAATAAATTCCAATACTATGGAATTTGTTGGCATGTATTTTATATGATTTACATTAACACACAAACATGATTGTGTGGGGAAAGAAGTACACCGGGAACTATGCAAACAATTGAATTTCGAATAAGTAGACAAATGATACAAACAAAAACCAGAAACAGTAACGGAAAACGAACAACACAGCATAATCTGGTATATGGATATACACAAAGAAAAACTCATACAAGCAAAGAGACCGGATGTTATAATATTCAACAAAAAGGAAAACTCTTTCAAAATTGTAAACTTCGCCGTTCAAGCAGACCACATAGTAAAGATCAAGAAAACAAAAAACGAAATACACGAAACTTGCCAGAGAACTGAAACTAATATGGAGCATGAAGAAAGTCAGTATAATACCAATAATCGTAAGAGCACTATACACAATAAAAAAACTAGAAAAAAAACTGGGAGAAATTGGAATCTAAGGGATCATTGGAACTATACAAATGACGACAATGATGAAAACAGCTAAAATCTTTAGAAAAATATTTAATGCGGAATCTAACCCGAATAAGCAACGAAGTGTCACACGGAATCTTCTACTGGAAGAAAACAAAACCACAGAAAGACCACATCACAAACAAAATAACAGGAAATGCAAGGAAATTACCTTTATAAGATCCCCTCAATAAATTACACCGGCCTCAACTGACACGACACAAAAATTAACCAAATGAACAGAAATAGCAAGAAACACCATCAGTTTCCCCTAAAAATAATAATAATAAAAACTATAAATAAATAATAACTTTAAAAACAAATGGGAACAACATAGGCTGACAATACACAAAATATTTGCATAGGATCAAGGAGGATGGAAGGGATGAGGAGGAACATCACGAAGCAGACCTCCACTAGAAGTGCAGAGAAAACTGGGACCTTGGGGAGGCTTACTGCTACCCAAATATCAGAGAAGACCAATGGTCCTTACACGCGAGAAATCAATGTGTAAACGGCTGTTATAATACTGTAAGTTTATTTGTGGTGGCTATCAAAAAGAGGTGAAGAATACTGGAAATCTATGGAGACTTATTGTTACTCAGACTCCAGGGAATACCACTGGTTTACATTAACAAAATAGCAGAATCACCGATTTGGCGAGTGTGTAATGAAAGGGAGGAAACCTTAGTTCATATTGTAGCTGCATGTCCAATGCTAACACAACACCAGTATAAAAAATGGAGATACGACAAAGTCGCTCAGGTACTACACTGGAATATATGCAAAATTTATGAATTGGATCACAATGAAATGTGGTATAAACATAAACCGGAAGTGGTACAGGAGAACAACAATGTCAAACGTCTTTAGGACATGCGCATAAAGACTGATAAGGTTCTTGAACATTCCAAATCCGGCTTAATCATTCTAAACAAAAACAAGTACTTGCTTAATCATTGATATTAGCTGCCCCTTCGATACCAAAGTGCAACAACACGAAAACAATATATATCAAGATCTAAAATGGGAATTAGTTAGACTATGAATATGTAAAGAAGTAAAGTTGATCCCTGTTGTAATTGGAATGCTTGGAACTATAACGAAATTCAGAAATTATGGCTTAAACAGTTTGACGAGTCAATTTCTTTTCCAATTCTGCAAAAAGCTTGCCTGTTGGGAACAGCAAAATTGTCAAGGTACAACTTAAGTGTAATTGACTTGATGTTGAAAAAATACAACTCCAACTTAAAAACTCAAAAAGTTCAGAAATGATAATAATAATAATAATAATAATAATAATAATAATAATAATAATAATAATAATAATAATAATAATAATAATAATAATAATATCTAACTGAGAGTAATTAACATGAACAAATTCTTATAGAAATAAAAAACATAAAAAAAGTTAATCTTACTGTCGTATACGTCCAACGTTAGATCTCTGCTTAATTTCGAATGGACTTTCCAGAGTCATAAAGACGTAGCCTCCGAGGGCAGAGTATCCAGCCACCAGGCAAGTAAGTCCAATGTGCGACAAAAGAAAAGTAATAAATTTCCGACAACAATTGATGAACTTTTTTCTTCGACTCACTGTTGGAACTTTCGGGCCAGGTCGCTGCTTTTTCCGGCAGCAGCTGCAGCATCTTTTGCTCGGCGCTGTCACATCGTCATTATCATCATCCTCAACGTAGCCGTTGTGCGTATGCGACATTTTCTTACTCATACCGGAAGTTACCGACATTTTTTTTCTATAATTCGCATCGCATAGAGTCAACACTTTGGAGATGGTTTATTCAGCATGTTTTTTTTCTGAATAACTTTAGCATGTTTTGTTTATTGATCTTTAGATTTCTCTGGTGTTGATTTATTCATATATGGAAAGGAAGTGAAGTTGATTTGAACTTTATTGTTGGTTGATCATGAGTTACCTGTAATTAGATAGAAACATAGAATTCAACTTTTTTATAAATGAATATTAACATAAATGTAAAAAACAACATATACACAAAACACTGCCTTATAGACTGCATATCACATTTCTATTATTAAACATGCTTAATTAAAATAAGACAAAATAAATAGGCTATTACTATATGTGCGGATGTCTTACATCGTAGTCAATTGTTCTCTCCTCCTTTTTCTTGAATGTATCTTAATGATATTTTTTTAACAATTTCGGTAGAATTTAGTTTTGACAAAATTATTTACAGACGAATTCATAGCACTAACATATGTATTCACATTGTCTATAGCACTAACATATGTATTCAAATGAGCTATAGTACAAACACATGTATTCAAATGTCTATAGCACTAACATATGTATTCACATGATTTATATCACTAACATATGTATTCAAATAATCTATAGCACTAACATATGTATTCACATGATCTATAGCACAAACATATGTATTTAAATAATCTATAGCACTAACAAATGTATTCAAATTACATGTATTACTAACATATGTATTCAAATGATCTATAGCACTAAAATGTGTATTCAATATATCTATATCACTTACATATGTATTCGAATGATCTATATAACTAACATATGTATTCAAATGATCTATAGCGCCAACACATGTATTCACATTGTCTATAGCACAAACATATTATTAAAATGATCTATAGCACTAACATATGTATTCACATGATCTATAGACCTTGTATATGTATTCACATGATCTATAGCACTAACATATATATTCACATGATCTATAGAACTTTTATATGTATTACATGCTCTATAGCACTACCATATGCATTCAAATAATCTATAGCACTTACATATGTATTACAATGATCTATAGCACTAACATATGTATTCAGATGCCCATAGCACTAACACATGTATTCAAATGATCTATAACACTAACATATGTATTCAAATGATCTATAGCACAAACCCATGTATTAAAATGATCTATAGCACTAACATATGTATTCAAATGATCTATAGCACTAACACATGTATTCAAATGATCTATAGCATTAACATATTATTCACATGATCTATATCACTAACATATGTATTCAAATACTCTATAGCACTAACATATGTATTCAAATGACATATACCACTAACATATGTATTCAAATGATCTATAGCACTAACATATGTATTCAAATGATGTATAGCATACAAATATGTATACACATGATCTATAGCACTAACATATGTATTCAAATAATCTATAGCACTAACATATGTATTCAAATGATCAAAGCGTTTACATTGAGTCGTGATAGGGCGCCGCGACGGTTCCAAGGAGTATGTATACTTAATACACTTTAATGAAGAACCCAAACAATATCAAATTACATATTTATAAACTATTCGGTCGAAGTTTTTAAACAATTCCTTCGGCCAATAAGCCATATACTAGCATATAATTCAAACAATATGAATATGATTCATCAGCAAATAAATAATATGAAATATGTTTTTAAAATAGCAGGTACAATGACAAATTCACATTAAATGATAATGATAATAGAAAACGAAATATATTTTGGTAACACGCGCCTCATACAAACATTCCTTAAATATATGTTACGATAATAGATAACACTTTCTTGAAAGACAATAGCAAACTTTACTTATCAATAGAAATAACATTAAACATCCTTTTTGTGCACATGTAACATTTAATAAACAATAAATAAACACAATATAAAAATAGGTAACAATAGTAACAATATTAGTAGTAGTAATTATATGAGTGTTAAAAATAGTACCTACTTATGTAATTGTAGAATAAAAAATGATTTCCTACTAATGAATCTTCAATAGAAAGCAATAGTAAATAACAACATCAATAATACACCAAAAAGTAAACATACGTTACAAGGAAACGTATGATGATCACATGATGATATACAACAGTGAAAAATAGAGAAATAGCAAAATAATGTCGACATCCATATAAAAACAAACAATATATAAACAAACAATAGTTTTGCTTTGTTAAATAAATAGAAACAAACCTAAATTATGGTTAGAAAGAAAATATCTAATACTGAACTGAAAAACTAAATAATTTTATTTAATGCTAAAACAAAAATTCATAGCTAAATGCAGACACCAACACACAGTCTTTCTTTGATATATATGTTCAGATTAAGAATCAAAATTAAATAAAACAATTGTCCAAACTATTCATAATCAAAATTATATATACACAAGGGAAAATTAATTCTCCTTTGGTGTTTACATTATTAACAATTACTATATAAAATAAAGGTAAATAATTAAGAAATTAAGAATAGAAAATAACTTATGATTAGTTATAAACTACACTAGGAAAGATTAAAAGATGTTAAACGAATATATAAATCATAATACAAAGTAAAAAAAAAACATGAGAAGACAATTCTTAACAAACATCGTGTTTAGAGAGAAGTTACATACTTTACAAGTTTATTATTAAAAATAGTTTAACATATAGAAAAGTATTTTAAACTTAGGTTTTTCAAAAATCCCACACCATAACATGAGAACGAAAAAACAATTATTTAACAGTCTTTGTTTTTCCTTATTAATTCGGAAAAATAATTATCAATCGTATAGAAAATCAAAAATAAGAAAGTACTTGAAAAAGGGATTAAAAGTATTTGCAATAGTGAATTCTTTGAAATAATATGAGGTTTCAAAGGATATCCTCCATTGGAATATTATATTATAAATTGTAAAAAAAAATGTTGGAATCCTGAAAAATGATTGAAACAGTCAAAAGTCAATATATGTAAAGTACAATATATGTAAAGGTAGTCTGCCTTTAACGTCTTTCCTTGGCATTGTCATAAGCATGATGCGATATGTGCAAAGTAATAAAAATGAAGAGAGAAGAAAACAGCAAGTGTAGAACATTAGGAGACGCTGAATAATTAAAAAATATCAGGACAGGTAGAATCCTTAAAGAGTAATAAATTTATACTAAAAAGTGAACTATGTTTGAAAAAAGCGAAATTTAAATATTACATAGTTAAGGGGAGTTTTAGCGGGAGAAGATTTTTCTAATTAACGTTTGGTTGATATATAATAATTCTAATTTATTAGTTATATAATATTATTAAGAATTAGATTTATTATAATAGAAAGCAATATATATTCCACAATATGTGCATATCGGTTACATAAATACTACGATATAATAAGCTCGAATAGTAGAAATGATCGCTAGGAAAATAAAATTTAATTGAGGCAAAGAAAATAGATTATTTAAAAAATATAATTAAAATATATTTCTTAATTTTTTCAGATAAGGATTGATAATTTGTATACTTTTGATTATTCGAACTACTGCTCTAATCTTGAGAGTTACTATTACTACGATTCGGCCGCTGTAACCTTGGGCCTTCTTCATGTGTATCTTATTGAACCCAAGAATATTTCTGTCGAACTCGGGAATCTGGACGGAATTTTGAAGGGAACTGTTTATTTTATCCACGTAGGAAGCATGCTCTTGTTCCGTCAGCTATAACTGGGAGAAGTTTTATTATCGCTCGCAAAGGACTATCACTTAGAAATGAATGTAACTTTACCACTGCACCACGGGTCGTTGCGGCCAGTACTTGTATTAATTTTCTGATTTTTACTGTGTAGTCTTACTGTATATCAATAATTTACTACTACGTATCACTGTATATCAATACTGTATTACTACATATCCTTGTATATCAAGGGAGGCGCGACAGCGCTCTATCCCTTAATATACTTCAAAAACGGCCTATGCTAGAAATCTAATTTCTTTGATTAATCATAACTCAAAAGCCAATAAACCAAATTAGTTAAAACTCTGCACAACATTTGTATTTTATAGGGTCTATAAGTGTGTAGAATGTCAGCATAATTATTCAAATCAACCAAGAGATCCAGAAAGGTCAGACATGCGTTTGTGTTATCCGTGTGTACGTACGTACGTGCCACCCCGTATCTCATCACCTGTTTAATGGATTCAGCTGATTGTCAGCGGAAATAGAAGTTCTAGGGTCTAGTTTATGGCATTAGTTTTCCAGAAAATTCCCCAAAAACATAAAAATTACCATTGTGTTGAGACATAGCCTTTACAAAAGTAGTGCCATTCCATGATAAATGGCAGTGTACTGAAATCATATGCTCTTAATAGTGTTAAGATTACGGTTCATATACACTAAATGTACAAAAGCAAGGTAATTCCCAAATGTTTACACTTTTATTGTCATTAAATGTATGCGAGCAAAACAGGGCTATGTAATTTACTGGTAGGAATTTTTCTTTAGCGCACCTCATACACTTAATCCACTCATGCACATAGATGTATACTGTAGTGATGTGATAATGAAATGGATTGGTTGATATGTAGTCATACCCTTAATTAATGACAATTTCCTTAATTTTGTACACTTAGTGTATATGCATTTTCATCTTAACCCTATTATGGTTATAATACGGGAATATGATTTCAGTATATTTCAGTATCATGGAATATATATATATATATATATATATATATATATATATATATATATATATATATATAAAGAGGTGTACTAAAAGCGAACTTTTAGGAAAGGTAAAACCCTATTGTGAAGAGTATACAGCTCAATATCCAGGATAGAGCAGGTTGATCTTTGAAAAGCCTGGCCTAAGGAAAATTTAACTTGAATAAATTGCCTTTTTGCGGAATATACCTTGCTTTGAACTTTTGAATTGAATTTTGATTTGGCTTTTGCTTTCTCTAATTCCTTTCCATTATATATATATATATAAAGAGGAGTACTAAAAGCGAACTTTTAGGAAGGGTAAAACCCTATTGTGAAGAGTATACAGCTCAATATCCAGGATAGAGCAGGTAGAAATGGTTTCAGACAGACAGATAAAAAATCTCTATTAATAATAAATATTAGGTACATAGACCTGAATTCAAATACGCCAGGTAACATTTCTATAAACAAAGCTTCTTTTCAAAAACTTTCCGTATGTGTAACACATTTGCACAAGACTGTTTCCCTTAAGATTACAACATGGTCGTCTTCAAATCTAAAGTCAACAGATTACTGTTATGAACGATGCTCGCAAATATTTGATCTTGGTACATTGCAGCAATAATTGTCCATCTTCTCATAAGGTTCTTCATCTCTTAACTGACATTTATTCTACTCATTGGTCTCGAATAGCTTTCGGCCTTGATAAGTGGTGACACATAAGTAAGAAAGGACGGATATTTAGCTAGTCCGTGTGAGTTACCGTCACACACATTTATGTTTACACACATTTTTCGGTCTCCAATATTTTTCTTTCCTTTTGATGTTGACGATAATTGACCTGTCGTTCTTCTCAAAGGTACTTTTTTGTCAATAATTATAAAGATGATAATTGAGACTATGACAACGAACATTAGGAGAAGTCTGTCAAAAATAAAGCTATTAGTAACATTTGAAAATTTAAAATTTAATTATCTTGTAGACGAATGCAATTTACATTTACCCTAAATTAAATTATTTACCTAAAACTGTTGAGGGAAATCTAATTAAAGATTCGAATTGATTCTTCTTACTTAAAATTATACTTCGTTTCGTAGAAAAACACTTTTTTAAAAGTGATTAGTCAATGGTTTATTTATTTTCTTATTATCGATAAAGTTGCTATACCAACACTTCTCCTTTGATATAAATAAACCGGTCGAAGCAAGATTTTTATTTGATTATTGATAATGTCGTAAAAATATATCTATATCTATGTATGTCTATCTCTTTATACAAATATCTATATTTATGTATATATATATATATATAATTATATATATATATATACATATATAAGTGTGTGTGTGTGTAGGTATTAATAAGTTAGTATTTATTTATAAATATGATATATATATATATATATATATATATACCCTATATGGATCTAATCAAACGCGTGCCTAGCCACATTTAGGAATAACATCTAGGTCGAAATAATTTATAATGTGTGTTAAGTTAATTTCCTTTACATCTATTCCTGCTTTGTTACCTGTACATTGATCTCTCTTACTCGGATTCCCATCGAAACAATTAAACTCTGCATACACACACACTATATATATATATATATATATATTTATCTTTAACATAGTTCACCCCAAACAAGGCAGGACACCACTGTAAACGTAAGGGGCTACTGTGAAAAAAGAAGAGAGAAGGTTGGGGGGTGAACCTTAATTCGGATCTGCGCAACAATATGTCTGTTTACATTAGTTTTAAACTTCTGCATGTCCGTACTGTCGGGGAAACGTGGGGCAGAGAGGGAGTTCCAAAGGCCAGCAGTACGAGGAAAGAATCTACTTGAGTAGAAAGCTCTCCTACATCTGTGGAGCTCCACAGGGAATGAATGAGATTTAGTTGATTGTCGAGTAAGTCTAGTGAATTTACGTCGAGGGGGTACCAGAATAGCCAATTCATTGGAGCATAATCCATTGAAGTATTTGTAAAACAAGCACAAGGACGCCACATTGCGGCGATGGGACAATGACTGGATCTCGATTTTCAGTGAGGGTCCTATTAGGTTGGCGATTCTTTTTTGGACCTTGTCAAGGATGGAGATGGGCCAGCCCAGATGTGGCAACAATACTCCATGCATGGTCGGATGGTGGCTTTGTAGAGATATAGGAAAATGTCAGGTGTGAAGAGTTTACTAGCACGGTAGAGAGAGCCAACCTTCTTTGCAGCAGCCTTGGAAATGACTTCAATGTATTGTTTCCAATTGATGTTTCCTGTGAAGGTTAGGCCGAGGAGCTTGAATGATGAACTCTCAGGTAGGGTTTTATTAGCCATGGCAATCGGTGGGTAGAGAGGTTCCTTGTAGTTATTGAAGGAAAGGAGATTTGTCGTAGCAGCATGAAAAGTTACCAACCATTTTTGACCCCAATCCACTACAGTCTTGAGATCATTTTCTAACGATTCAGCCAATGCCTCGGATATGATCGCGTCGGCTTTGTCAACATGGCGACAGTAAAGTGTGGTGTCGTTAGCAAATAAACCAATCTCAGACACTATGTCATCAGGGAGATCGTTTATATAGATCAGGAACAACAATGGTCCACGGATAGATCCCTGGGGTACACCAGCATTAATGTTCTGTTGCTTAAATAAATGGCCATCGAGGACAACCTGGATGTTACTTTTGTCTAGGAAGGATCTGATTATGTTAAGTAACTTCCCAGTAATACTGTATGAACGTATTTTCAAGAGACGCCATTTATGCCATACCTTGTCAAAGGCCTTGGATATACTAGGCGCTACTGCCCTAGCTTCTCATGCCTTGTCAAGTGTATCGTACATGCGTTCAGAGATGACTGTTAGCATGTCCGTAGTAGATAGTCTTGTCTAAATCAATACTGTCGGTCAGATAGAAGTTTAGCATAATCCAAGTGCTTTACTATCGCTAGATTGATTAAAAATTCAAATATTTTCGCAAGGATCGGCATCAGACTGATTGGGCGATAGTTGTGAGGATCGGTTCTATTTCATGTACTCTTGTAGACTGGTACCACAGAGGCAATTTTGCAGCTATCGGGGAAGCAGGATTCGGCTAGGCATACATTGTAGAGTTTGGAGAGGGCAGGGCCCAGTCCAGCAGATCATTTCTTTATTACTATTACTAGTATAAGATCAGGCCCACAAGCTTTTGAGGTGTCAAGGTTGTTTATAATGTCTCTGACCTGGGATGGCGTGATTACCAGGTTATCAAGTGTGGGTTCGGTTCGCAATAGGAATCTTTGGAAGGGGTGGTTATCTGAGTCTTAAGTAGAGTTAGAACGAAGCACTGGGCAAGTAGTTCAGCCTTAATGCATTCGACATCATTGTTGTTTGATAGTGGGGGAATCGTTGATTGGCCATTATTCACTACACTATTGTAGATTTTCTAGAAATCACGAGTACCTAGTTTCTGTGACTGGATGCGTTTTTTTAGTTAACTCATTATATCTTCTCTTCGCTTCATCTATCACGGCCTTGCATTTAATTCTTGACTCTATAAATGTATGTCTATTAGTAACTGACTTATGGCGGCCAAATTTACGGAATGCTTGTTGCCTTTCAGAAATGGCAGCTGCACATTCCGAGGTCAACCATTGAGGAGAGTGGGGCTTGCTAAAATAGATTCGCATGGGAACTGTTAGGAGCTGTTCATTCCAATGATTTTCGCATTCAAACGCCATTCCTGCTCTGAATTCATTATGGACACTGTCAACTCTGTTGATAGTCTCCGCAACCCTCCCGGATAAGTAAATAAATATATCAGTACAAGTGAAACAAATGTGAAACTCATAGTAATCAGCCCTAAGTTTCCTTTTTCATGTGGAAGATCCTTTTCATTAACTCTAAAACAATACACAAATTAATATATAAAAGAAACCTTGATGAAGTAAATTGGCACCGCATCAAAATAATTCATAGATGTTTAAGGTTTCCGTTTCATTCATCGAGAACCAGCACTAAATATGTACAAGACAAGGCTAAAAGCGTGATACATCGATATTTCATACTAATTGATATTTACTACGGTTTCAGGTATTAAAATATATCTCATATATTATATCTAAACTGTGGAATAGACAGAATAAGCATTATAATTATGTTTCAAAGGAGACATATTAAAGAGATCATTCAAAATTGATGCTGCACCCCTCGAGATTAGACTTTCCCCTCATACCAAAGTGATTTCCCGATTCATCATAGACGGAAACTTCCCTATTTCTCCAATCGCCTATTATGTAACATCATCTCGTAATATCATTTCGCCCCTGGTAGAAGCGTATGTTGTTTTCCGCATCTATTCTTCATGGGACATAGTCGAAGATACATTCTGTTGATGTTATCTTTCCACATGTGCAACTGAAACATGTTACTAAAGAATGACGCCGGAGAAGATTAAAATGTTTACTGTATTTTTTTTATATGGACTATATGAATATTCATTTTCCTTAATCCGAAGTCGCATTGTTTGGATCATTTCACTTCATAGCTACCACTACATCATATTACTACTTATATCTTCACTAAGGTGTGTCACCAGTAACTGATTATTCAACTTCAGATTATTGGTTTTATTCGCCTGATTAGACTATATCCCAAATATAGAGATAGCTAACGTTAATGATACTAACATGTCAATCATATATACATCTATTTGTATCTGACAAACATTTAGACCCTTCATTTTAAAAGAAGGTAACGCCCATCCCCCAAATAATACGCCACAAGCAGAAAGATCACAATTTCAAAGGATTTTCGTCAAGATTAGAAATAAAATGTAAATCAAACTATTTCAGGTGAAATAAATATAACATTTGGTATGATTACATCGCATCAGTATTTTGGTGAATCTTTATTTTTTCTTGTTTTCTTTTTTATGATCTACTAAATGCATGCTTGTATTGGGCGGAAAGGGGGAGCAGTGGATCGAACTGCAAAAATGTTATCTATTAAACTTCCGCCTTTAATACATAATATTTACGTAGTATGTAAACATAAATAGTCTCATAACTTTTTTCTAGGGTGTTAGGAGCACTCCACGGTGAAAATACACCAATTAGCGGAGTTTGACTGACGAACCATAGCTGTGCCTACCTCTTTCTAGGCCCTAACATCTGACGCCGTCTGAACACTTTCGTCGTACACAAGTTCGTTCACAATCTTCACTTCATGTCTAATCTCCGTCAGTTAAGAATAAGTCGTTCTTGATGGACGCAATTTTTAATTTGAAAAAATAAGATCCTTTTTGAGACAGCTGGGTTTTCCCCACATTAAAATATGACATGTTATCTAACTCTGCCCTCATCATGACGGAGGTCGATAGGTAATCGCTGTATATTGTTCTCAGTCACTCTCTAAATAGGCCGCAAGGCGGGATGATCCTCTAACCGATTTAGTATATATATATATATATATATATATATATATATATATATATATATAAACTGAGCTTACAAAGCATATTACTGTTGAGTATAATTAACATTTTTATAGATTAATATCAGTATCAATTTTCTTCATTCATTTTATATTTTCCAAAATGTAAACACAATTAAAACTTGATGCAAATCTGCTTTCCTCCTGGGATTGTGTCGTATGTTTTAAGTGCATTTTCTCGTATATTATGTGCGCTCGGGCCGTTCTAATTACATATGTCATGGCAGAAAAAGGTTAACACTAATTGTTATAATTAACTATCATGCTTTTGCAAACTATGTAAAAGCGAACGTCATTTTTTATTAGAGTTAATTAAAACTCGGCTAATTAATATTTCCTTTTTAATCATTAAATAAAGAAGACATAAAATGTAAAAGACGGATGAAATTCGTCTCATCGTTTAATGGCTGTGATACAACTTGCAATTTTCAAAGTTATTGTTTTGGTGAACAAACAATGGCCGCATCAGATATTGCTGACAGTCGGCATAATCTCAAAATGACATTGTTCAGTTTTCTCTGAACGAGTTTCAAATAATAGCTCTTAGGTTACAACTGAAATAAGCTCTGATGAATCTAACCACTTTTTAAGAGTTGATCTTTTATTAAATCGTTTAGTTTTCTCTGAACGAGATTCAAATGTTGATATTTCCTTGCGGGACTTGCGAATTGATCACTTACTCTAAAATGACAGCTCTTAAGTTAAAGCTGAAATGAGCTCTGATAAATAAAACACTTCTTAAGATTTAATATTTTATTAATTGACACATAACTAAAGTGTTTGTGTGTATTTGTATATTTATATAAATAGGATTCACTCATAAACTAATTAAATAATTGTTGTGAAGTTGTTCCACAGTAAATAATAAATAAAGGGAGTCAAGTCGAGGGTTGGTTTAACAAGTGTATTAACAAAGTAAGAAAGTGACTAGCTCTTGGCTAGACAGTTACAAGACTGTCTTTGTCTTCTGGTGTCTCGCACTATTTATAATGGCAACCGGTGTTGTTTCTCCTGTGTAAGAACGGCCGGTGTAACAATAATCATTGTGAATTTTGGAACACAGCTGCGAGGCGCATATGCCTCTAATGTGAGCTATATTTAGTCTTAAAGTTTCATATGAAGAGAGTCAAAAGAGGGTTAACCTCCTACGTTAAAATAAGATGCCTTCAATTTTTGTGAAATATTAAAAGTATATATTAGACATCGATTTATAGATATTCCCCAAACTTCAGTTTCTTTCGAGATTTTCATTGAATTTAATCCAGTCATTTGCCACTAATCCAGGTATATTTCCTGAAATTCAATTACTTAGGACCCCTTAAGCTTACGCCTTAAATTTTAGAATTCTCTGGAATAAAAATCATGTAATGGATTTGAATCAAAATTAGAATAAGTATTTTAGACATAACGTTTAGTATTTTGTATATTTTGCCAGGGTAAATAAAGGTGTTTCAAAACTATTTTGTTCATAGGATTGGGTTTATCCGCCCTGGAGGAGCATTCCCTTATTACTCTGTATAAATATGTATCTGTTTGATTGTCTGGGGCTGCAATTGAAAACAACGTATGATGCAACGTTCTTCAAGTAAAGTTTGACGAGGAATCCAACTGTTGTATTGATTTTGCATTTATTTTTCTTGTTCAATATATATATATCCTGAGGCTTAAATTCAGACTGGACAACTATTAACTATTAACTTTATTTGTATGAATTTGTAGTCAAAATATTTAAATTATGGAAGAAAAAGAAACAAAATCCTAGTGCAGGCTGTTATCACGAGTACACAGGAGTCATTATTTATTCCCGGACAACGCCTGGACTAAATGTTACCCTTTCCTCCTCTATGCGTTTGAACAGAAAATTGCCTGCTATCTGAGTTGTTTTAATCTAGCCATAAGTTTAAGTAATCTCTGTATTTACCAATGTTAATGCAGCTAGGTCTATTAAACAATTTTATATTTCTATTTCGTAGGTTGTAAATAGACGGAGAATGGAAAGAGGAGGGTAATTGATTTTACACGAAGTTATTAAAAAATCTGACCCCTTTCATCTTTGTATTTTCAAATGAGGAAATGTAAATGAATATATGAACATTTGCCATATTTGCATCAAATTACCGTAGTAAACGGCTGACCCCTCATAAACATCGGAAAATTTACTGCTTGATCTATAGCCTTCCAAAAAAATTCAAACAGAAAGGTCAGTAATGCAATTTTTAAATGGTGGGAGAATGTGCGATGGTGTACATGTCCGGCTCTTTTTTAAAAATCTTACATTAAACCAATACATAGAACGCGTAAATTAAAGATATTACCACGTTCGTGTTTTTATCCATAACATTAAGTGTTGACTTGATACAATTATTTTAATTGAAGAAAAAAACGAATATACAATAATTGTGTACTAATTAACCGAGAAAAGGTTGTATATTTGAGCTGCCAACCATTTTGCGAATCAAATATTTTAATTTCATAAATAGAACTGCTGTTGTACTTTTAACCTATAAAATAATATACAGAAGGGCGGTACTGATGCATTATACTTATTATTATTATTATTATTATTATTATTATTATTATTATTATTATTATTATTATTATTATTATTATAAAAATTAATAGTAGTAATATCAGTAGTAGTAGTAATAGTAGTAGTAGTAATAATAAAAAGTATTACTACTACTACTATTACTACTATTACTACTATTACTACTACTACTATTATTATTATAACAATTATTACGATTATTACAAACCCGGCCACCCGGGAATTCCGGGAACAGAACAGAGATCTAAAAGACGTGGTCACAGCATGATAGTAAAATTCTATTATTTTGAAGTTATATACTTGTGAAAAGATTGGATATATAGTTGTTCGTTTTTAACAAAAGTCTTTTGTTCTTTTTTTTCACACGAAATGTATATTTGTTCTTCGACGCCACTTTTTCGAAAATGTCACTTTTGACGGGGCGCGTCGAGTGCGTTCACCTTATACACTTGCGAAAAGTTGGGTATATATGTGTGATTCACAAAAGAATTTTTTTCTCACGAAAATGTCTCTTTTTATTCGGTGAGTTGAGTGATCCACCTCACGCCCCGATCCAGGAAGGAATACGGGTGTTTGTAGATTTATTTTCGAAAAGGTTTTTATATTGATTCTACACCGAACGTCTTAGAGAAAAAACACCCGGTGATTCAACTTTGTTCGACGATCTTCCTTGGTGATACAAGTTTATTCAAATGAAACTTGTTGAAATCGTCATATTCTGTATCAAATCAACTGACTTGCCTAGTTACCAAGCGCTCTGAATCCTCAATCACACGCACGGGGCTTTAGATACCATAATCTACTCCATTCTTTGATCACTGTTGGTTGTTGCCCCTTCTCTTCGTCACAGGTCACTTAATCCTTCAACTTCCCGTACGCAGTTTTTCTTTCTATCTGCAATTTAATTTTTAACGCGTACTTTATTTTTTGATTGGTTTTCACTATGCAGTTTAATTTCCATTTTAAACTTTAGTTATTTCTTTTATTTCTGCAATGATACACTCTCGCAATTTCTTGCCTGACCCTTTTCTACTCGTTGCCCGCGAAGGGTCAGTTGTTTGGTTGCCATTGTTAATCTAATCTCACCGGGTGTTATACTTATGTGTCGCTTCTCGTCAAAGAGTATTAACCCTACTGTTTCTGGGTGTTATTGCCAAATTACTCTGTCACTGGCTTTATGGATTGTTGGTGGGTCATGTCCTTAACTTTACCCTGACCCTTTCGTTTTCTCTCGTCTTCTGCGTCGTTAACAAGACGCGTGAATCATTATTATTATTATTATTATTACTATTATTATTATTATTATTATTATTATTATTATTATTATTATTATTGTTTTTACTATTCTTATTGTAATTGTGATTATTATCATGATGATGATGATGATGATTATGGTGATTATGATGATGATTATGGTGATAATGATTACGCAAAGCTACATGTTTTGTCTCGCAGTTACATTACGCCATTAATATTAACTGTATTTTATTTGTTAATATTGAATTAGTTAAACATTACTGAAACATTAAACATTACTAAAACACAATTAGAGTAAACTTATTGACGCTGTTTACTATATATGAGATGTTATGATCCATACACATGTCAATTTGTTGTTGTTCACGTGATAGAAAAGTAAATATTAGTTCCTACATCCGTACGTATATTTTTTTCAGATCAAAAACTATTAAGTTTAAAATTATTTTGATCAATAACAAAAAAAGCATAATGGCAAGTTATGATGGCAAGTGTAAACTTTCATAAGACTTCTTCAATACACGGGAAATTAAGAAGTTCTCGTCGTCGAAATGTGACTAACTATATTTAAATGACTCGTGTCTGTGCTGCATGTATCGTTCTGCTTTTGAGTATAATATTGACGATCAATTGGGTTCCAATAAATTGAGTTATTTTTGGTTATTTCCCATGTATAACTTAGCCCAGATTTCAATGTTATCGTTAGGTCAAATTTCTTTTTGTGCTTCCTTACGTGAAAAGAAGTTTACTCTGTCAGATATGTGCATCTATTTTCGTGTTTCCATTTAAGTGCATGAAGCAAATTATTGAATATTAAAATCTAAATGATATTTTGACTGACACATGTGATTTGCGGCATCATTTTGTTAATGGATGTGGATCATTTATTTAACACATATTTTGTCATGTTTTTTACATCTTAATTGTTATGTTTTTTACATTTTAGTTGTTTTTTTATTTTGTTTCATACTAGTGTACACACCCCGTACAAATGACGGAAAATAATGCATCGCCAGTGTTTGCACTAATATTCATATAAAATCAGAGAATTACGTCACTAATTTAAACTTTTATATATGAATTTAATTTGTTATTTCTGATTACCTATAGAAGAAAAATACTGACGTTGATTTTTTTGTTTAGAGTGGAGGATTTGATTTTGAATTTATTTCAGGCGGCGGGGTTGTGTGACTTGCTATTTGCTTTGACACTTCCCCTCACCACGTTAAATTGGTGCGTTCGAAAGCTGGAAAGGGCACGTTTGTACTAAATAAAATATGTGTGACGTGACGGATGTATATTTATTTATATAAAAATAAATACACATTAGTATTTATTATGGAGTGAAATATTTGTAACTATGAATATTTCCTTTTTATTTAAACAATTTTTTCCCAAAATCAGATAATGTGTCTATGTGTCTTGGATGTTTATTAGCGATATTGTAATGTTCTGGAAACACTCGCATGAAATAATAGTTTAAATACGTCTTTTGTGTGACATGTTTATGTTCTTGAAACAATCGCATAAAATAATAGTTATAATATATTATTTGTGTGACAATTTTATGTTCTTGAAACAATCGCATGAAATAATAGTTTAAATATACTGTTTGGGTGACATTTTTATGTTCTTGAAACAATCGCATGAAATAATAGTTTAAATATATCGCTTGTGTGACATTTTTATGTTCTTGAAACAATCGCATGAAATAATAGTTTAAATATATCGCTTGTGTGACATTTTTATGTTCTTGAAACAATTGCATAGCATAATAGTTTAAATATATCGTTTTTGTGACATTCTGATGTTCTTGAAACAATTGCATAAAGGAATAGTTTAAATATATCGTTTGTGTGACATTTTGATGTTCTGGAAACAATTGCATAAAATAATAGTTTAAATATATCGTTTGTGTGACATTCTGAGGTTCTTGAAACAATCGCATGAAATAATAGTTTGTGTGACATAAATATATATTGATGGAGTCAGTCAAAGAGAATATGACTAGCAAACTTTATTATTTATTTGTAATGTATTCAAATGAATCCAACCATAATATGGACGTCACAACTGACAGTCACATATATATGGGTTCAATGTTAATGTGTGAAATGATATGGAAATTGGCAAATGCTTTAACCGCCAATGTTGTTGTTGATTTGTTTTACGGAAACTCAACTTTTTCCATTAAAAAAACGATGAATTACAAACGATTAATTGAAGACGAGCTGTAATTTTACCCATAACTCTAGAGAGAAAAACCACGGGTTCATACGTTTACCCAAAATAGGGGGTCAGGCGAAACGTCAGCACAACTTGAATATTTTAAAATGTTAAATTGTATTCACTAAATTAGACATGCTGATGCCATAATCGGTGCCATTGCCTAAAGTTGTTGATTACGCTAACATATTATTGTTGTTTCATTCTACGGATCTGCTGACTGATGGCGACCCTGACTTCTGCAATTGTGTGTTGCAATTGTGTGTTACACGTGATCTTCGAAACAAAAACAAACACCGATAGAAAGCACATGAATTTAAATCCGTAGAATGTAGTAATTGGATTGATTACTAAAAAACGCATTTGGAGGTTAATACCTTCGCCCATTTTGAACACGTCTTGTAAAGTTTTAATGTTATACCAATAGATACTGAATTAATTATTATTTGAGCTTTTAAGAAATCTAAAGTTTAATGTCTTTCACGTCTGTTTCCTTTACTCTCATGAACTTTTACAGCTTAGACTTAAGCATGTCTAATTTAGTGAATACAATTTAAAAATTTAAAATATAAGCGATAATTCGATCTTCTTGGAGAGTTTTGAAATTGTATTCTAGTACCAATCAACTTTGATAAGTAGCAAATAATATCATGTATATTGACGGTGTTATTAAACGAGTCACATTTATACTGACACACTTTGTACATGTTACGTTTTTCACTATAAAAATTCAATCGTAACAGTAAATAAACGCAGCTTAAGATTTGCCAAAAGAAACTGTATTTCTTGTGTAAAGTCAAAAAGAGGGAATTATTATCCTTTCTTTTGATTGGTCCTAACGTTATGGTCCAGTTTCAGATGGAAAAGTCATGGATTTACCGATGAGGACCCTGTTAGTAGTAGTTGCTTAACAACATTAACCGGAATGTCTTTTACGACGTTTAGCAGAATGGATGATATCGATCATGTCCGGACAGGACGATTGCCTGTCATCAGTAAGGATAGTATCCATTTATACATCTAAAGATAACACGGTGGTTAAGCGTGATTTTAGCCGTGTGCTAATTCCAACATTGTATTTTTATGAGCAATTCTCAGGGTATGGGTATTAATAATTCATATAAGGAAAGTGCAAAACACCGATAATATACAAATTGATAGAACATGTCTTTCTATTATATATATATATATATATATATATATATATATATATATATATATATATATATATATATATATATATATATATATATATATATATATATGAAGCAATCCAACAAAAGATATAAGCGTCAACTAATATCTTATAATTAGTGAAACATCCGGATAAAAACTGAAGCTCGATATACTGGATAGACCATTAATATTATATTATTATAATAATTCATTTATTTATATTACTTCATTTTATATCATAATATTATATATATATATATATATATATATATATATATAGTCATCCACATACAGACTGTTTCGCTGTATCACAGCTCTTCAGTGCGGCTAAACCAGTTAGTGCCTCAAGCCGGGATTTAAACTCAACCGTTGAGCTGAGAGTCGGCGCTGCTACCCTTCGCTATCATCGACACTGACTGAATGTAATGTATATATTAGCGTCACATGATAAAATTACGTAATGCAATTTTAAAACCTCACACAAACACTGTTACCGTATGAACACAAATACAAATGTTCCTAATCTGAACTAATGTATAATATAATCTAATGGTAGGAAACACCATCACATCACACACAATGGTCATAATACCCTACCATCACAAGTAAATCTCTACAATTGCATTGCTAAAATAAATGCTTCTTAGATAATAACTTTATAAATAACAATGTGGATACTTCTCCAGATTAAGACCCGGGCTAAAATGTGATTGTCAGTTTTAGGGTTAGCGTTAGGGTAATTGCTAGGGTTAGGGTCAGTTTTAGCGTTTGGGTTAGTGTCAGGCGAAGCGTCAGGGTTAGCTTGTGTCCTTATCTGGAGAAGTACAAGAATGTGATTAATAAATGCATAGTCAGACCAGATATAATTCTAATGATTCAACCAAAGATGATGATGATAATGATGCTGATGATTGTGTTGGTGGTGGTGTTGGTGTTGGTGGTGTTGAGGTTGGTGGTGGTGGTGTTGGTGGTAGTAGTGGTGGTGGTGGTGGTTAAAAAACAACTATTACCTTATTAGTAATAAACATGTTCATGATGAAGCTATTGATATTTCTTATATTGGATCTACTTCCACGTTAATTATCGAACGCATTTCAAGACATAAATGCACTTTCCTTAACCCAAGAAATGAACGCATTAATTCACTTTCTGGAAATTTAGAAAATAAAAACACATGTCAACTGGAATGTTCAGTTGTTAAAAAAACTGCATCTCTTTAATTTATAAGTACAATAATGTTAGGATCTAGTGTTCTATAAGTATCTACCTTCTTTTATTTAACTGTAATTTATAGTTTTGTTTGAGATTTATACATTTCATGATAGTTGTTAAGATGTAGCACATTCTCTTCCCCTACGTGCATACCCTCATATTTGACTATTACCAATAATCAATAGGCCGTTTTAGGTTACTTTGACAAAAAAATAAAGAGAAACTTGTAATGTGATCAGATTAAAAAACACATACTTTTTCAATAAATTAAATATTTTTTGTTATTTTTATCAAATATTTCGAAACTACATGTCTTCAAAATTTAAATAATTGTAAATTTAAACAGCGATCATTATCCTATACTTTTTAAATGTTTTTACACATGCAATTAATTAACCTAATAAGTCATACTATGTAACCCTTGTATCATTTGGGTTGATTACATTTTATTTCTATGCTATTTCTTAGTTTCGCACTAAATCTTGTCTACACTGCGTATTTCTAATTAAAGGTATGCATATGCATACTTAAAATGTATATATGATGGATATAGGTGTGCATATATGTATGTTTCGGTAGTTGCACCTGTTTTTCTTCGTGTATATAGATGTATATGTTTTACAGTTATATGTATGTGTGCACGTATATGCATTTACGTAGATGTGTATATATGTGTATCTATATGCACACATATGTGTATGTGTTCTGTATGCGTATGTGTGTGTACGTTTTACTCAATATATGTGTGAGTATGTATACGTATATATGTGTACATGCATGTGTGTGCATGTATACAAATGTATACGCGTCTGTATGTCTGCATATACACTAATAATATCATTAGTTTGATTGTAGTAATCTATGGGTGTATATCTGCGTGTATATATGCATATGTTGGTACCTATCTATTATGCGCCTGTGCATGTAGGCAATACTACGTGCATGCAGGCACCTATATATTATCAATCTGTGTGTATTTATATATTTATAAACTTGTATGTATATATACATATACATATATATATATATATGTATATATATACATATATATATACATATATGTGGTTGTATATATATATATATATATATATATATATATATAGTATATATGTGTGTGGTACTTAAGCTGTACATATGTGTGTGGGCGTGTATATATATAGAGTTATATGTTTACGTATCTATATATTTATTTGTGTGTACACCCTTGCATATATATGCGAATCTATATGTTTGCATGTGTATATATATATATATATATATATATATACATATATTTATATATATTTATGAATAGAAACATATAGAGAGAGAGATATATGTCCGTATAAGTGAATCTGTTCAAGTATATGTATGTATGCTTATATATATATATATATATATATATATATATATATATATATATATATATATATATATATATATATATATGGTTATGGCTTCATGTATTTGTCTGAATGTATATACATATTGTATTTATCTATATATTATTATCAAAATCCATGTAATTGATGGAAGTTATGAAGTTGAATTTATGTGTATGTATAATATTTGTACATGTGTTAGTGCATATATGTGTATAAATGCATGTATATATATAAATATGTGTCTATATTTTTAGATATATTTATATATGTGTGGACTAGTATATGTGTATATATGTGGATATGCATATATGAGTAATATACCCCTGAAAACTTATGTACATTTATACATTAAACTATTTATTTTAATAATTTTATATTTAACAGTAGATTTTCATAACTGGAATTTCCATCTAAATAATAATACTTACATTTGACTTGAAATTCATATACATTCAATATATTCTGCTTTGATGATTTATTCCATTATTTGTAGAAGAAGCTTTAAATGCCTTCAGATTTTTATTCTATAACTGTATTAATGAGAAAAGATTGATATTGACATTCGTGTAGTTATTGAATTATCTACGCTTAGTTTTCTGAAATCTTTGTTTTGAAAATCTACTAAGAATGACATAAACCATCGGTTGTGCATGTCAGATGTCAGCATTATTTTTTGATGTTATCTCAATTATTTTAGATGAGTTTGCTCTAAATGTGTGGGAATTTATTCATTCGGCTCCTTGATGTGCAACTGAGTGTTTCAGTCTTCAAACGATAAAGTTCTGTGGCCCGCCATTTCACAATTTGTTCTTGTATGCTATGAATTCTGCCAGAAAAACGTGCAAGTTGTCTCAGCTAACAAATTGGCATTCAATCACAGTATTTTATTTAACTCCTCACCAATAGGCTATCCACAAGTTCAGGTGTGGGTTTTGAACGAACGTGATTCAAACGCTGTCCCCAGGACGTCGTTAACCACTTAGTAATGGTGCCATCACATATCACAATATGATATGTAATGTAATTGATTTTTTTTTTATTTCTATTACGAATTTCGAAATAACTATATAAATGGTTGAATAGTGAGCTTCGTTTTGCTTTGGAAATTGAATTCTATAAATATTTTTTTAATTTTTATTTCATGATCATATATAATATACTATTTATGAATACATATTAAATTATTAATACCTACAGACGCTAGCGTTTGAACCTTATTGCTCTCATTAGTGAAGGAAAGTAACAATTGCAGATGGTCGGTAGGCGCGATCCTGGTTCACAGAGTCAGCCTAGCATCTGCAAGAAGTCACCATATCCACTCGGGCAATGGAAACTGACACGTAATTAAGGGAAATTAAGATCTGTATGTACCTAGAAGCGGGCACAGATAGAATACTAGTCGAGCGTGATCTACGAACTTATTCGGAACTTTGCATTAGAGCTTTTTGACAGTCTATTTTTAACATCCCCGAGAGTGCTCAACTTTAATTTCTTAAAGGGGCTTAGTATAACATTTATAAATAAATATTAAATTATTAAATTATCAGCCTAGAATCTGCAAGAAGTCGCCATGTGTGTGTATACATCAATCTGAGTAAAAGTTTTTATTTTTATAATAAATTATATATTTGATTGTTTATTATATAAGGATACATTCGTATATTAATGTATTAGGTTCTAATAACCCTTTCGTCTTATTTAAACTTACGATGCCACTGGTTATTGTAGATATGTTTACATAGTTATAATTGTTAAACTGGTTGTTATTCGTATTATCTAATTTTAAGGGTTAAATTGATTTGTTCATGTACCAGGTAATTGGGGAATCGCTTGCTAATTAAGAGTTGTGTATATTTTTTTGATTCATTGAAACATATGTTTTCTCGGCTATTAGAATTGTTATAATTGCGATTTTGTAGCGGTGTGGTAATTGATTTCTGTAGTTCAACTTACAAGAATTGATAGAAGTAGTTTTTATACGGACCGAAAAGTTATTAAAACATAATACACACAATTATATCTCCTGTTAATAGTAATAAAATATCAGATGTATTATTTATTTGAAAAAATTTAAAGGCGCTAACCTCATAATTAACAATAACCACTCTCAGAAAAAAATAGTAGAACGAACAAACGTAATATATCAGTTTAAATTCCACTGGAGATAATGTATCCCCTCAAATAATATAAAAAAACTATCTGTTATATTGCAAACACAGCTACTTGACTTTCCTGAAGGATTATATTGTATCTCTCCGATACCAGTTCACTCGGCTAGCATTTGAAGCAACACCACTGCCTCCAATCGCAATATAGGTAACTTTTAGTTGATAAAAAAATTGTAAATTACGACTCAAAACGTAAAACAACTGAGAATGTAAAGACCAGACGCCCCACAACAAACAATTTTTGATAGTAAAAGTAAAAATATTTTAAAGTGCATAATTCACTCTCAAATATCTTGCCATGACACAAAAAATTCAGCGTTTACCCTTTATAAATGTTGTAATTTTATTAATCATAAATATTGTAAATTGTTATTAGCCACACGCCTAACACGGTATCATGCTCAAATACGGAATCTAATAAACCATACATATTTTAGAATAGCTTTATATTGTCGCACAGTTCGAACTCAGTAGAAATGAAAAAGCTAGTCTAACCTTCCGCTTTAAGACGATTGAGAGAGTCAGTCGAATATACACGCAAAAAACCCCACCAAAAACACCTACTGACCCTACATTCGACAATTCGGCAGAAATACGCGATATATTATCCGAAATGTCGAGAGGATAACAGAAAGATGACAAAAATATGCCGTGCTATACAACATTTGTATACATTTATAAAAATGGCTATGTACACACACACCCACACAATATATATATATATATATATATATATATATATATATATATATATATATATATATATATATATGTATAATGAAGATTTTAATCACAGAAAACAACATTTATGGAATTCCAAATCTGCTCAAACAGAAATATACGAAACGTTTAATAGTTGTTTAACATTTGTTATGATTAAATACAAATCTAAATAGTGTATAAAACTGTATTTCTAATAGTAGTATTAAGTTTTATATTCGTAATGATATGATTTTACTTTCATAATGGTGTCTGCTAAACATGTTTCTGAATTAGGTAGGAGAAAGAGAATGTTATAAATTGCAGATCATTGAGTAATGGAGAGAAAATTTATTTCATAATAAATCCTGATGATTTTGTGAAGTGGATTACTTCATAAGATAATGAGGTTTTGAAATTTATCATGATAGAAGAATGGATTCAACGCGAAAATATCTCACAAGAAGCAACGAAAAGTGATTCGGAAAGATCGATCATCTAACGAATGCAATTACTGAGCCAGAGTGAAACATCGACGATCAGTATTTAGTGTTAAGTAGTGCACAACCACGAATGTCATTCAAAATTGTTTTGCCGAAAAAAATGTTAAGAACAAAAACGAAATGAAATCCGAGAAACACTAAGGACGTTTATTGAAAAAATGAAGTGGAAAATATTTGAATGGAAGACATTTTAAAACGTTTTCTATTTGTTACAAAAAATAATAACTTTTAAACTTTTGCACATATTTATTTGTGAATTCGGACGTAATCCAGCTTCATGTATTTTGTACTTAGTTTTAAAGTATGTTTAGTTATTTCATTACAAAAGAGTAAACACTTTTTTTCCTATCAGCATGAAATTTGTCTACATTCTAATAATGAAGTAGTTACACCCGGGTGACATTGACTGGAGTTTTTATTGGGGCGTAGTTGAAGAGAACATAGAAATAAACTGCCCTGTACAGAGATTTATTTATAATTAAGAACACATACATTTTAAAACTCCGTTCATACAAACACACATACCCACCCACACATCCATATATATATATATATATATATATATATATATATATATATATATATATATATATATATATATATATATACATATATATATATATATATATATATATAGGACATTCCCAGGCTAGACGCTAACACGAGGTAAATGCTGACAATGCACAGAGTAATATACAGAAACCGGTTTCTACCAAGGCTGGATCTGCCGGGAGGATCATGAGGCATGACCTCTCAGAACATTAGCCAATATTTGCTTAGCTTCCAAGACTCAAACATATGCTGGTTTATAAACATAAAAAAAACAGAAAAATGTAGAAAATCTTCAATCAAAAAACTGTCCAAACATTTTAAACAAGACTGTCTTAGACATGAGCACCAAGACCTTCCATTGCCAAAAACTAGAAGAATGAGCCAACAAATAACACACACACACACACACACATATATATATATATATATATATATATATATATATATATATATATATATATATATAATATGTATATATATATATATATATATATATATATATAACTATCTAACTACGCGCCTGTGTGTGTACGTGCATTGGCGTTCGTGTGCGTGTTTATATGGGTGTGTGTGTGTGTCGCTCACCTATTTACGAGACTACAGATTAGATCACACGCATACGGGCGCACACACGCACGCAGGCGCGACATCATTCTTTGAGACGATAAAAGCAATAAAAAGTATTAAATTTCAAAAGAAATTCTACGCACCCTAGGAAGCTGGGATAACCGATAGGTCATGGATGGGTAACACGCACTTGACCAAGAGAAGCAGGAAAAATAGCAAATAAAAAATAAAAAATAAAAGATACCCACACACCCGCAAACCAACGCATGCGCAAAAACAATAACAAATTTCCTCAAATGAAACAACATTCTCTCAAATCGAAAGACATTTCTTCAAATGGATTTACATATCTGATGAAAGCGGACCATTGTTTTAAACCCGTTATATAAAATCATAAAATGATAAAACAACACAATAATAAATAAATGTTGAAAAACACATTCTAATATGTTGGTAGGCTTACTCCTTTACATATATACTTTCTCTCGTTGGAACTGCACTAATACTGAACTACACTCTTTTCTATATATATATATATATATATATATATATGTATATATATATATATATATATATATATATATGTGTGTATATATATATATATATATATACATATATATATAGTATATATACATACATATATATACATATATATATACATGTATATACACATATACATATATATATACATATATATATATATATATATATATATATATATATATATATTTATATATGTATGTGTGTGTGTGTGTGTGTATCTTGGCAGCAAAAATAACGGGCATCTTGTGTCTGGATATTTTTCATCCTTTCCGTTTTTCTGATTAGGTTCTTAGTTTCAGACGGAAACCGGCTGATAAAATTGCCAACACTTCCCTAAAGATCTTTCGGACACTTCCAGGTCCATCGTCTGTGGAGTAATGTTTACCAGGCGCATAGACCTAGGAGTTTATATATATTCTATTTTGGCGGGAAAAATAAAGAACTGTGTTTAATTTAAATTAATATTTATAGGCATTTGAGTATATTAGTACTAATGGTATAAATTAATTTTTTTAATAGCTGGTTTTTCTGTTTTAATGTATAGGGCTTAGAGTATGTGGAGTTTAAGTGTATTAGTATTTTGTGCGATGATGTTTGTGTCATCTACTAGAAGTTTACGGACATGCGAACGGGGGCAGGAATGCTTTTTATAGCGGTGCTGGGTTATGGCGGAGTCGTTAGATAAATGCATAGTTAATCTTCTGGATAGCGCTGTAAGAGTCGAGCCAATGTATACATTTTCATGATTGTCGGAGACACATTCTCCCAAAGGGCATTTGCACTTGTATATGAGGCCGGTCCTATCCAGAACTCTAATCCGGCGTGGATAATTATTATTAACAACAAGATTGGTAGTTTTAGTTTTATTATAATAGATAATTAGTTTTACTTTTTAGTTTGAGTCGGTGGGGAGTACGTTTTTATCTATACTGTTTTTGAGGACCTGTTCGTCTATTTTATGAAAATGTATACATTGGCTCGACTGTTCTGAAACTAAGAACCTAATCAGAAAAACGGAAAGAATCATAGAAAAAATATCCAGACACAAGATGTCCATTATTTTTAATGATATATATATATATATCCATATACATATATATATATATATATATATATATATATATATATATATATATATATATATATATATATATATGTATGTATATATATATATATATATATATATATATATATATATATATATATGTTCAATTCAGTAAATAATGGGAATTATTTTGAAAAATGCAAAATAGAATCACTCCAACCTTCATTGTAAGGAATTTGTTCATCGTAACCATTCTTTAGTCTCGCAGAAATGAAACTTTGGCATTAATTCAAAGTGTTGAGAATGGGTGACAGCAAAGTAGACTTATCATTGAATGCCATCATTCACTCGAACACTTAACACATAAGTAACAGCTGCCACATGCACTCTATATCTGCCCCACTTTAATTGCTACTTGTTTGGTTTCTTTATGAAACGAAGTATATGTAGAGAAAATAGCTTTAGACTCAGTCCAAACATGTACATGCTGAACGAATAAACACAAGTTTTTAAATCGATTATCACTTACAAGCGACGATAAACCGTATGAAAATGGTTAGGCTACACCAATATTATAACAAAATGTCTTCTTATTCCGAATAATAGTTTTATAGTGTGCAAGTGAAATTGCCGGAGAAAATGAAATGAGTCACACGGTAATTGATTGTTATCAATGTTCTGATATTCTTTTCTATGAATTGTATTTCGTCTTCGATAAATAACATGTATTTTCATACAAATCAATCACGATTTCCTTTTGTAAACATTGATACGATAGATGACTTAGAATAATCGTTATGTTCTAATTAAACATTTGAATTCTTTAAATGTCGCTCCATTGAGGTATATATAGATGTAAATAGACTGGATGTGTCAGCCGATACTGGACAGTAACAACATTACAAATAAGTATGTGTTTTAATAGCGCAATTTTATTACTTGACATCGTCTCACTTAATGCTCGGTTACTTCTGACTAATTGTGTATATTTATAAACATATAATAGAAACAAACAAGCATTGTTAAATGCATATTTAATCAATCTCGCCGATGAATACTTGAATCAGCATTCATCATAAACGCTGAGATAATTAAACAATGTATTGGATTCTACCAGTTAGCTCCTTTAATAAGCAAACTAATACTACACGAACAAGACTTAGATCCAGACAAGTAACCTTTATAGCACATTTTCCAAACAACTTAGTACATACCATCGATATTAAACACAAAACAAAACATGAATTCCACTTCACAGACGCACCACAATTTGAACGTTTGTGCTTTACTTGAAAAAAAAAAACGAATAAAAAACGTTAGTACTACAGACGTGTGATCATACGGAATACCTTGATAGGAGAGATGTTCGTTAAAAAGAAACAATTGCTCGTTTTGATATTGAAAAAAGCGTATGTTACTGCATGGTAAGAAATAGTCAAACCTCCGGATTAAAACATAGACTAGACCTCTATATCTAAAAGTCAGAAAGTGAGAGAACCGCACCTCGACTGAAAAAGATGGAAGCATCATGTAAGTAATCATTGTTCATATAAACACGATAGAAGCATCATGTAAGTAATCCTTGTTCATATAAAAAAGGCAATCTTGTAATAACTTTCACTCTGAACGTTAATTATTTTCTTGTATGATTTCGAGGCATAGCGTGGCTCAGATTGCAAATGTGTTGTAATATACTTGGCAATTGAACTGAAGGAAATAGTTTCAAATGTCCCTAAATGACGACGAAGTGTATGCATTCTAGCAAATTACACAAACTAATCTTGTTTTAAAGGGGAATTGGAGTACAAAACGAATAACAGGTAAATATAAATGTTTGGATTTGCATTCGAAAACACACAATCGATTTTCATTGATCATATTATGTATTTCTGATCAAAATTAAACAAGATTATCAATATACACTGCGTAATTGACTACACTTAATTCGGGAGTGAAATTATATTATAATACCAAACAATTTTATGATTAAATAACTTTAGTATTATAGTTACAACTATGGGATATTTAGAACGCCACCGGTTGATGAACTCTACATGAGTGTAAATGAAGAACACACAAACACTACGACTCCAATATTTTACCAAATTATCATCATGCTTATTCAATCCAGTCAACGGCGGTGTATTTGGTATACGGAAAGAACATATTCTGACAAAAGAATAAACGCGATTTAGCCATATAGACTCGATATAAGAGATCTTATTAGTAGGATGTAAAAAGACTTGTCATATATATATATATCAATTAACTATATACACACACGATATAAGAGATATTATTAGTAGGATGTAAAAATACTCTTAGTTAAATATATACATAAACTCTATCCTGGTGATACCAGATCAGGCTGCCCTGTGGCTCCCTGAGACGAAATTCACCTACATTGACGTTTTTTGTTTTTTTTTGTTTTTTTTTGTTTGTAAAACTTAATTATGTTCTTTGTAGAACATAAAACAACAGCCCCTCTCCCTTTCTCCCTTCCCTTTTTTATTTTTATTTTTCCTACCCTACTCCCGGTCCTGGATATGACCTTAAACTACATCCGATGGTGAGATCCGGCTTACGGACTTTGGGGAATGTGGAGCCTCCTCTTAATTACCATTGCTCCCAGGTCCACCCTGACCCGGAGTGGTAGTACCTGTTAGGGTCCCAACTATGGGTTAAATAGAAACAGATATTAAAAGGGGAAAGAAACAAAAGACCAGATTCGGCATTCAATAACCCAAAAAGGGTTGATATGCCGTAAAACAAAACTACCATAAACTCTATCATTGTAATTGAAACAATCATATTTGATACCTGATTCGTTACAATTCTGAGAGATAAAAACAGATCCGATTACATTAAAAGATTACATTCAGAACTTAAGAGATGGACTGCGAATATATATGCGTATAGTTTATATGGATTGATACGCAGTAGAAATCTTAACAACTGTGGCAGCAAAAATACACGCACAGACTCAATTAACACTGCATTGGGCATCATAAAATACAACATGTCAAGCAAATGTACAGTCTAACACTTTTCACTTGAGGCACTGAACAATAAAATGTGTACAATCCACTAATTAGTTTACTTTAAAACAGAATCAATAATCTCCGCAATACGAAAACAATCATTTTTTGTTTGATTGCACCGATATGAGTATTCGTGGAAACAAAAAAATCAATCTTCAAGGAAATCTCTACACAGTATAAAAACTGACACAAGAATACCAGTAACGGATCTAAAATAAAAAAATAAAAATTCATAACAAATAAATTGTTAACCATTTTGAATTACTGCACGATCAATAAACTAAACACAAATTAAACCAAAATCAAAGAGAAGCATCAGAATTATACAAATGTGAGTATAAAATAAATCAAATTTGCCTAACACTACGTAGGCCAGACATGCGCAACGCACTCATATCTGCTTTTCTGAGAAGATCAAGAATTATTTTTAGTTGTTGTTCTTCATTTACAGTGGAACATATATTGGTGAAATGTATTGATTTCTATTTAATTCGTTCTAGATATTACCAGAGAGGTGAGCTGTAAGATCTTTGCAAAAAAGTGAATCCAAACAAGTAAAAATGAGCATGGACATAACACCTGCTTGTAATATCCCTCTCAAAGTCATGCTAACATAGGCATTTTAATATCAAGGCCAGTGCGACAAATAACTCAACTTGATATGTACTGAAAAAGAAGGGGTCAGGATCCTCTGTAACTAAATAAAGTTTTATTTTGAAAAAAAAATTATAGGGAAAATAACAAACGACACAAGATGGATTTCATTTTGTATTAATGTGTAATTACATTTTTGTTATTCACCACAAAGAAGGCATATCGCCACTTAAGGTGCCACTGTGAATTAGGGGCCATATGTATAGTGGGAAACCTGGGTAAAGAATTGCACAACAATATGTTTGTTCTCATTTTGTGTTCATTTCTGCATGTGTGTAGGGTCAAAGAAACAAGCGGAAGAGAGGAGATTCCAAAGGCAACCACTCAAAGTAAGGACGCTATTAGAGTAGAAAATCCACCTGCATCTATCGAGCTCTACAATTAAGTTAGTCGGTTGGGGAAGGGGTATTTAAGTTTAGGAATTACAGTAATTTCATCGGAGAAAATTCTGTTGAAATACTTATAACAAGAGAACAAATATGCAGCTCAGCGGCAATGCGACAAGGGATGGAACTTGGCAGATAGTGCGAGATATATTAGGTTATACATTATTTTTTGCGCCCTGTTTTATAGAAAGTAAATCTTTTGTCGCTTATTTTATTTAGAAACACAAAGTCCATTGTAAACAATTTATTGTTTACAGTAAATGTAACACAAGTTTCTATTTTACCCATTCCTATTGAGGACGGTGGTCGTAAAGTACCAGACTGGATTCGATAAGATTTGATCTCGGCTAAGTTGATTACATAAGATAAGATCGTGTCACCTAGGCTAATCACGTACCTCGGTAAATTATGTAATTCTTATCCGAAAAGTGTTTAAATGGAAGAACACTCTAACTACTATTAAAAGAAAATCGACAAAATAAAGTCGAGAAGACTTATGCAAATGAACATAGATACAACGATACCGCCCTAGCTTCACCTGCCTTGTCTAGGGTATGATATATGCGTTTACAGATGACCGTTAGGATATTTGCGGTACATCGTGCTTGTCTAAATCCGTATTATTGATCAGAAAATTGTTTAGCATTAACTAAGTGCCAGCCTATAGCTTGATTTATTAATCATTCAAATAATTTATCAAATACGGGGAGTAGACTTATTAGGCGGTAGTTTAGAGGATATATATATATATATATATATATATATATATATATATAAAAAATATTTGTTGTTGTTTATTATCTATGTACGTATACGTTTCGTCCCTTTTCAATCAGGACTCATCAGCATAGAGATATGACTATTCACTACCGGTCGTACGATTCGAAACCCTGGATAACAAGTATTTTTCAACTTGCATCCAACGTCGTTAACCGCGCGCCCAATATTTGAATAGCCGATAAACAATGATAATTTAACACATTTAAAGCGGCACGATATCCAGGCATTCTACTTCTCTTAAAGAAGGAATGATGCATTATAAAGCAAGTGACGTCTGCTGTGTTTGTACTACCATTAAGAGTGCTCTACTTATTTTACGAGGAGCGACAAATATAAAATATTTGTTGTTGTTTATTATCTATGTACGTATACGTTTCGTCCCTTTTCAATCAGGACTCATCAGCATAGAGATATTACTATTCACTACCGGTCGTACGATTCGAAACCCTGGATAACAAGTATTTTTCAACTTGCATCCAACGTCGTTAACCGCGCGCCCAATATTTGAATAGCCGATAAACAATGATAATTTATATATATATAAGCTTCATTGTAATATAGCAGGAAAAATCTAGGCAGAGTGCTCGATTAATTACGAATTAAAATTAAAAAAATTAAAAATTAAGAGCGTAATATTTATTTATTTTGGTACAGAAAAATTAGTACAACATTCGTACCGTCGGTTTCAAACACGGAAGGACTTGCCAATCGGCTCTCATCAGCTTCTGTTGTCATCTGTTTCGGAAATGTGAAGTCACGTGTCACTCTCGTTTGGACGCGTAATTTGTTTAGAGCGTTGTGTATGTTTGTTTAAATTTAAATTTAGGTTTGCAAAAGGGGTGGGTGAAAAGTAACAGTTCAGATTTACACCGGAAGAAGGTTAAAGAGATATAAAACGATATCAAATAAAAATAATAATAATAAAATAAACTAAAATAAAATATAAAAAAATAAAAAATAAAAACGTCCAAACGAGAGTGCCACGTGACTTCACATATCCGAAACAGATGACAACAGAAGCTGAAGCTGAAGAGAGCCGGATTGCTAAGTTCTTCCGTGTTTGAAACCGACAGTACGAATGTTGTATTATTTTTTCTGTACAAAAATAAATATATATATATATATATATATATATATATATATATATATATATACATATATATATATATATATGTGTGTTTGTGTTCTTTAAACACAACACTTTTGCACAAAGACTGTGTCCCCTTACAAAGATAAAAATAAAGATGTAAATATACTAAATCTCATGTCTAGGATCCTTATTCTAATTTTGATGAAAATCTATTACATGACTTTGTTTCTAACAAATGTGTAATATATAAGACTTAGGTTCAAGCAGGCTTAAGAAGAAATTGAAATTGCAAGAAAACTTGCGTTATAAGTGTCTAATACTTAGAGAACAAATTTAATGCAAATCTAAAATATTTGAATTTTAAAATGAAAATCTCTCATTTAATTTTCCCATCGTATGCATCTCACATCTAATGTTAATTTACTTATCCGAAAATGAAATTTGAGGAATAGTTATTAACTTTTTACACCCTCCGACAAAATGACCGAAAACAACATTCACCAGTGTTCGCACTGATATATATATATATATATATATATATATATATATATATATATATATATATATATATATGAAATCATATTGTTGCACCAGTAGTTCCAGTTTTTATATAAAAATATTATTATCATCTCTGATGACCTAAAGAAAACACCAATAGCTGACTTTTTATTTAGGATGTCTCTTCGAATTCAGTTCATCCAGCTGTGCTTGTTTGACTTTCTACTTGCTTTCTTGATCTGTGCTCATCACTTGAAATAGTTCGTCTTTTAGAGGATATATTTAAATTTATTGTAACCTACATGACCTACATGCACCTCTAACAGCTGTGTTACAAATTAATCGTGATCGGTTGATGAGTTTCGGAGTCAATTTGTACATATAAATATATAAACATATACACGTCCAAAACATAGAATAAATAGAGATATAATCTAAACCTATTTTAATCGTGTAATATCCTGAAACATCCGCCGCAATCACCTCTTCATGACCTTGTGCCACCTGGTGACAGTTATATTCGATAATGGCTGTCTAGTCTCGAAGTTCAGTTTTAGTCTGGCACACCATTCCAAATGTGACACTAATAATTCTTCCTAAATTCTTAAAAAATCGTGAATACGATTATTTTTATTCAAACATCTTCACTTAGTTTTAAAAATTGACATATATATATATATATATATATATATATATATATATATATATATATATATATATATGATAACATACACTGTGTTGGTGTCGGCTCTGCTTGAAATGTTCAGCGCACTGGAAGCAAAAAAAAAAACAATAATCAAATAATTCACGTTCTTATTAATATTGTTCTTCTATTTATTCATCAGATACAGAAACAAGATAATGTTATAGTTGTTCACTTATCTTTTCAGGATTCGACAAGAACATCATGAATATGACGTCGCTATCGCATATGTACAGATCTATTTTTTATTAGATTATATTATAAACATGAGTTCGACTTCATCTCGTGCATTAATTAATAAAACCCATGGTGGGTATGATTATCTAGTGACAACGTCGGTTTGTGGTTGGAATTGTTGTAAATTGAAAGACTTTTATATTGAGAGTTGGACACTCCAAAATTATGTGAATAATTATTCTGATTATAAAATACTGCTTCAAGTTGAGATGATTAACATGAATTATTCAAACCCTATAACCGAACCAATTTTTTAAAACCATTTGCTAAAATTATATGTGTCTTTAATCAAAAATACACACAGTTTTCAAAATGTGTATACATTTACAATACGGTATTACTTTTTCTGCATCTATAAGGGTCGTATACATTTCGAGGGGAAGAGGATTTTTTGACAAAAATGTTCATATTCTATTCAGTTTTCAGTATCCAAGGCCAATGAAAGTTTTACACGAGGCAAGTTTACAATCGTAGTACATCGCGTCATGCGAGTTCGAAATGTACACGATATATTCTACATTAATCGGAATTTATCGGGTCCAACACTTTTTTACAGCCATATAATGACAAGTTTCCTAATATTATTAAGCATAATCCGCTTGTTTTGCTGATAGGCGTAGTGATTAATATGAAGGGAGCTGACATACGCTGTAATACGAAAAAGTTCCCATGAGCAGTTTTCTCACGTATTCCTTTTACGGTGTTTTTGGTTGAATAATGATTACTTATAACTTTCGCGCTGAAATCTGTTAGCAAAGAGGAAAACGGTTTGACAGATAAAATATAAACATCGTTGAATTCGAACGAAACTTTTTTCTGAAAACGTATCAATAATCGGGTTAAAGCACAGACAAAGATGAATTTATATTAGGTTCTGTATAGTAAGCTAGACCTGCCAAGTAAATTGACGAAATGATCACCTCGCTTTATATATCAACATGCACACAGTTATCACTTCAAGGTTAATATTATCATTAACAGTAAATTCTAAAAAGAGATAAAGAACATCGTCCAAGTTCCACGGGTTCCAGCTAGTATTGTATTTTTCATGCATATATAGCTAACTCACTTAAATATTGTACCATGAGATGAAGAGTTGTTTTTTTTCTTCAGGTAGAGCCATTCGTAGAAAGTTAGGAACCATTGCTTTAAAATATTCGACATCGAAAAAAGCCTATTTTGGCACAAGGCCATTAAATATTTCATAATTGGGAACTAATCCAACTATAAATAACTGTTCAAAACAATATCGAATCTATTAAATACCAATGACAATTTAAAACAGTGTCCAATCTCTCAAATAACTTAACTTGTTTAAAACAAAACAAAAGTTACTTTACTAATCACGATATATTATTAATCAACCTCGTCAGTCATATGTATTATTGTTTAATGCAAGTGAAAAGCGGTGATAGTTAATTTTGTGAGTCCGGTGTGCAATGACAAATATATAATGGAAAAAAACAATGTTTAGCCTTTCACATTAACAAGGTATTAGCCTATCCTATTCAAACAAAGCGAACATTATAATAGATGTGCAGAAATATGCGCAATCAATCGTTATAAAAAAGCGATATATGGTGTCGAGTGTTATCTTCAACAAGATAATCTGTTATATTAAATTATATTTAGAAACAATTGCCTCTTTTCCTTAAAAAAAAATTGTAACTGTCAGGTAAATCATCCGTTTTTGTCGTTTGTTTAATGAATTATATATATATATATATATATATATATATATATATATATATATATATATATATATATATATATATATAATAGATCTATGCGTGTGTTTATGTTATATTGAATTATATTTAGAAACACTGTGTGTATGTGTATGTTGTAGAAAGCAGTAATCGAACAGATCGAACATTCAAATACAGTTTCATTAAGGGTCACATTTTTCACGGAACTTTAAGAAAGCATTAGAATTTTCCATCGATCTCATCTCGGGTAACTAAGTACAATTATCGGTTAGGTCCATTAACTGACTAAAATATATGATAAAGTAATACCAAAATTATTTTAAAAAAAATAGTTACTATTGTTTCAGAAAACAAAACTAAAATTAAACAAATGATACTTGAATGAAGAATGTACAAACATCTAATTATAATGAAGAGTATGTATATGTCCGTCTGAAGCCGAAACTATATTACTAGTTGTGACCACTCTCTTTCATATTTACTTGAAGCCGAAATTATTATTAGTTTTAATTGATCTCGATTATATCCGCCTATCAGCTTGTATATATCCATTTCTAAGCTTCCGCAAACATCACACGTCTTTCAAATTGACATAATTAGGTGGTTTTAAGCTTCTTATGAATTAATATAGGCAAATATACACTCATGATTGTTTTTATTTTGATTTCCAGACGTATTGGAAATATGTTCTTTGATAATAATTATAATAAAAAATATGAATAGAATTAATTAAAGAGTCATTTATGGTAGTAGTTGTAAAAACACATGTTACTGTGCAATTACATGAAACACGTAGCATAAATATGCGACCGGAGGGAGCATATATAGATACTTATTGTTATTGATGTTATTAATATATTAAATAATTAAATAGAAAAAATATCCTGTATTCGTTATATTTATTTTATGTTTTACGGCATCAAAATGTTTTTCATATACACACTTCGAACACGTTCATTTTTTAAGAAGTATATCTCCACACAGGAACTTTCGGATTAATACTGCAAATATTATATACATATATAAAACAAACATGTATCTTATTTATTCGTATATTTATAGGTGTTACCATGTAGATGTTCTTAAACAATTTATATCCACTTTTTACAGTAAACATACATTTTAAAATGTTGATGGATTGAATTTTCAGGAGACAGAGCTAAACTATTTACCAAATGTACATTTCTTAAATTCAAACCCGCAACCATTATTTATATCATCAGATTTATCAGACGTAAATAGCATCTCACTAAAATATTCTTGCCGTCTATATTTGCTTTCCATTGTTAACTTTAGAGATCTGTATATACATTCTATATCAAAATCTTTGTTATGTGTATCAAGTATTTTGAAGATTAAGATTCCGATATTTGTAACCAATAAAATTTAGAAAAGATCGAAAATATAAAGAGGAACACACTTTACTGCAGTTGCATTACCATTTGTTAATCCCACAAGAAGTGGTCGTATAATGTATGAGAGGGTGGAAAACCCGAAGAGAGGCAGCACCAGCCAGATCTGAACTTGGCGGTTACGGAGACTACTGCCATTTTTACGATGTCTACGATCCCTCAAATCAAAGAAAATCTTACCGGCTGTTTTCAGCAGTAAACTACTGGTTAACAGCTGGTATGAACACACTAATTGAGTAAAAATAATAATGTAATATTGTCTTAATAGTAACCTGCTGTATCAGCAATACATGATCGGTAACGAATGTTAAGGAACTTCTATGGAGCATGCAATAATCGGATAATTTGTTATGCCATTTTTGATTTCGCTATCTATTTTTAGGAAAATAATAACCAACTGACAATATAAGCATCATTTTAACAGCAGATTACATCGTTCAAGATGATTAAACCGCAATTACTTGTTTCCTGCTCCAAAGCAAATACACTGATTTGTGTAACAAAGGTATCATATTAATTATATCTGAACGCATCATTGCATTAATATTTGAGATAGTGTGTATGTTAGTAATTATTTAGATGATTTACGTTTCAGCCTAGACATTACATTTTAAATTCCTTGAAATTCCTGCGAGATTATGTTACTGGACCCTGATCAAGTTAATAAGATGTTAGTTAACGGGTATTCTGAAGTGAATGTTAAATAACTGTTGTGAGGTAAATAATTCGCAAAAAATATTAAACAACCGCCATATTAATTGATCCCCTCAACTCAAATATTAAGCTAACATGATATGCTTCACAAAATAAATCTTTTAAAAGTTAATGTTCATTTTATGTTCCATATTTTCTTTTTTTTACATATTTGTTCCTCTATTTTACATATTTTACAATTATTTTTCTATATTTCCCTTTATTTTACATATTTTACCTTTATTTACATAGTTTCCCTTTATTTACATATTTTACCTTTATTTCACATATTTTCTTTTATTTACATAGTTTCCCTTTATCTTAAATATTGTCGCTTTATTTTACGTATTTCCCTTTATTTTACATATTTTCCCTTTATTTTACATATTTTCCCTTTTTTACATATTTTCTATTTTCTTTTACATAGTTTACATTTTTTTATATATTGTCTCTTTATTTTACATATTTGACAATTAAAACTAAAAGAAAATTCACTTTCAACTTGTATGCATTTGTTATTTTGATAAAGTTCTATAATGCTCAATTTATTGATAGAGATTACATTTTCTTTACGTCAAGTTCCATATTCATATAAAAGTTATAGAATACTAAGTTAACCGACGCATTATATACACTCAAAGTTAAAAGAACAATATACTGCGTATCACATTCACTTTTGAAGAAGTGCATTTCAATGTGTCAACGAGAAAGAGAAAAAGAGAAATTATAGTTTGTCTTTTTTCTTAATTAAAAATTGTGTTTGGAGGAATAGTATCAACTATTCATACAGTAGAGTGTGTATGTTTAAATCCATACTTGCGGTCTGAAAGAAGTTTAGCATTAACTAAGTACCGGGCTATCGCTAGATGGATTAAGGATTAACATTTTTTAGCAAAGATTGGCAGTAGACTGATTAGGCGGTAGTTTTGAGGATAGGTTCTATTCTCCAAATTGTTATACACTGGTACCACAGAAGCAATTTTCCAGCTATCGGGGTAGCAAGATTCAGCTAGGCATTTATTGTAGAGTATTGAGAAGGCAGGGGACACGGCCAGCACAACATTTCTTTATTACTATTACAAGTATAAGATCAGGTGTTGGAGGTGTTAATGTTTTTTATGATGTATCTGACCAGGGATGGGGTGATGACCAGGTAATCAAGTTTAGCTTCGGTCCGCAATGGTAATTTGGGGAGAGAGTCCAAATTTGAGTTAGAGGCGAAACGCTGGGCAGGTTGTTTAGCCTTATGAGTTGCCGTGTATCATTGTAGGTTGATAGTGGGGGAGTCGTGGATTGACCATTGTTCCCTACACTATTGTGGATTTTTCAGAAATGTCGAGTACCTAGTTTCTGTGACTAAATGCGTTTTTTTGTTAACTCATTATACCTTCTCTTCGCTCTGCCTATCGCGGCCTTGCATTTATTTCTTGACCCTATAAATGTATTTCTATTAGTAGCTGACTTATGGCGGCTTAATTTGCGGAATGCTTGTTGTCTCTCAGAAATGGCAGATGCACATTCCGAAGTGAACCATTGAAGAGAGTGGGGAACATAAACTTCAATGCCTGCCTTGACCACTTCAGTTAATTCGTTTGCACACTGGTCAGCAGGGAGTAAGAAGGTAACCCTATATGTCGTGTCGCTGATGTGATCTCTTATTGACTCAAAATCAACCTGCTCATAGTATCTCTTTTATGCAACAGTTCATCAGCTTTTGGACGACTTTTTAGGGTGATATAAATCATTAGCACAATGTAATCAGCATTCCCGAGTGGGCTATTAGCTTTCCTCACACAAGCCTCGGACATTGAGGAAGAGAATGGATCTACAAGTGAGGCTTGCTGGTCTACTCGATCGGTGATGCGGGTAGGAAAATCGACAGTCTGAGAGAGGGAGTGAGCTAATGAGTAATTATACGTAGAGTAGCCGGCTGCGTCAGTAAGGCTGGAGAATCCCAACCAGTCACGGTGGTGGGCATTAAAATACCCTAATACATGCATCCTTGCATTCGAATCTATTGTGAGTGCTCTATCCATGCTTTCAGAGACAGAGTTTAGCAGAGTACAGTCCTGGGTCGAAGGGGAACGCTATAAGAAATATAAGTAACTGACGCTGCGATGTAAAGTCAATCTAAAGCACATTTAGTCTTGGCCATCCGATGCTAACCTACGTTCTCTTGTCAGGGGGGTGTGGTTTCGAACATCAACTCCGAGCCCGTGCATAGCTTTGTCAGATAATTTAAGGTAGAGTGTGAGGGAGTCATTCATGTCAAAGTTGTGTGAGGAGATTAAGGATGGTAGGTTAGTTTCACTTAGAGCTAGGATATCCGGGGAGTTTTTCAGAAAAAAGGTTTCTACGTCGTTGATGTTAGTTCTAAGTCCCCGGATATTTGTGAATGCGAGCCTCAAGGGCAGATGCGAAAGTATTTTTGGTTGGGTGTCTGGTTTAAGTTTGATTTGATTTTTTTGTAATGACATGTTTGTTTTGTTATAGAGTGGAGTTGACAAGGTGAGTTCATGTTTGGTGCAAATAAGCTCACACAACAAGTTCCTTAGTCGCGACCTGGTCCATGGCGGTTGTGGCCTCGAGAAAGCCCACCGAAGATAATTGCAAGACATCTTTCCATGCGTGACATGGCACACACAATTCCCCACGGTATTAAGCAACTGATGATGGAGCAGCCGTTCTTAGCGCTGCCCAAGAGTTTAGACTCCTGTCCTGTCAGACGGAAACAGAAGCCAGACCATCTGTCTAACCTGTTCCCTGAACCTGTCGAAACAAGAGCGACCCATACTGGTCATGTAAGACTTAGTGACGAAAAAGCTTTCCCTAAGTTGCCCAAATAGAAAGAAAGAGAAACGTTGTTGACTGTCCTTGTAAGTAAACAAGGCAAGGCACTGAGTGTTTTTGAGGCATCCCAGCGCGGGTACCTCTGCGCCACAGAAGGAGTGCAAGGGCCGGCTCTAAGCAGAACGTATCTACTCCTTGAGAAATTGTGAGTTTGCAAACCACATATTTTGTTCGAGATTCCAACTCCAAGAAGGTTTGTCAATCAGGACTAAGGAGGCCTCCATCCCTAACGGTTTGCTTCCAGGGCGTAAGTACTTGGTAGCAACGTTTTATTATCAAGAATTTATTTCTATTAGATTAATAGCCTGACAAGGTCTTACGGGTCGAACGGACCGAAGGAGGGTAAAATAGTCTTCGCCCGTGTACTAGTCGGGTGTTTCCGAGCCCGCAGATGAAAAAAGAAAAAAGAAAAAGACTACCATATATATATATATATATATATATATATATATATATATATATATATATATATATATATATATGAGAAAGGAAGGATGAGAGTAATCCGACGTAATGGGAAATGAAAAAGAATAAAAAAATGTTTTTTTTATGTATTTATCAACGTTTCGTCTTTATTTGTAAGACTTCCTCAGGATGATAATTTTAAGAAAAATGTAATGCAAGTACATATAACTATTGAGTTGACATTATGAGTTAATAAGAAGAAGTAGTAGCCACTACTGGTAGCGCAGGACCAAGGAAATGTAGATGATTTGAAAGTAGGGGTGGGTGGGTAAGAGTGTGAAGAATAGTCGAAAGGGTGAGATGGGTGAGGGGGGAAACGGGAGAGTGTGTTGTGGTTAGGTGTGAATGTGTTGGAAGGTAGAAGTATGGCTATATCAGGAATGTGTGAATATGAGTGAGTATGGTGAAAGTGTTGAAATGTGCTAAGAAAATGACGATGAGGGTTATCAAATTAAAAAGTTGAAGATTATCAAAAACTATTATAGTGAAAAGTGTTATCTAGAATTCGTACAGTTTTTAGACAATCATGCAAGTCTATTTTTATATGTTGTATATCGAACTGAATACCACAAGAAAATATCACTACGTCGCAATTTGATAACTATGGACAATGAAGACAAAAATAAAATTGAAATAAAAAATATATATAATAAACGTTTTAAAAAGGTTGAAGGCAATGCAGAGTTCCGGATCTCTGGAAGTTGTAGAGAACAAATATATATATATATATATATATATATATATATATATATATATATATATATATATATATATATATATAAAAAGTCTGATGGTATTTAACTTTGAAACCTCTCTCATTACTTCTCGTGCCTCTAACGACCTGCCTATCTACATCTTATTCTCTCCGCTGGACTCTTCGACACCGGACTTTTTGGCAATCGGACATTTGCTTGCACCTTGGCACAGTTTTGCCCTGCGTTTCTTTCCCTACAACTTTTATTTTATTTTTTCAAATTTTAAATCTTGGCCATTGCCAACTTATCTATCCCAACGACTTCCTCTGATGATAAGATTTTGATCTTTGAAAAGCCTGGCTTAAGGAAAATTTAACTTGAATAAATTGCCTTTTTGCGGAATATACCTTGCTTTGAACTTTTGAATTGAATTTTGATTTGGCTTTTGCTTTCTCTAATTCCTTTCCATTCTCCTTCATTATATATATATATATATATATATATATATATATATATATATATATATATATATATATTCGTAGAAAATGTTTGAATCGATAAAAAAAAAACGATTTGACCAAAGAGATAAAACCAACAAGAACTACCCTTATCCGCGCGAGACTGACGCCCTAAGACCAAGATGTGTCTAACACAAGATACGTCAAATGCCCAACCAATAATTAGCGAAGAAATCTAAACAAAAAAACGCTGTAACAGTGTATTGCATTCTTAATTTGCGCATTGTTGTCCTTCATCCAAACATGTGATTTTGATTTTGTTGAATTTATACTTGGAAAAAATCAAAAGAATCGATAAAATATGTAACTTCAATATATTTGTTCAGATAAATAAAATTTACTATTGTTTATTATTGTAATAACGTTTCATCTTTAAAGATACATATATATATATATATATATATATATATATATATATATACTTTTTGTAAAGTGTAAACTGGCTTCAGTCGACTCCTTTTTAGAATGTATGTCTGACAGATCGTTTTAAGATCGTAATGTTCATGTTGTTATATGCATATATAAATATATATGTATATATATTTACATGTTATATTTTTTATATGAACTATTTGACAGCACATATGTCTGGACAGCGACATAAAAGCATTGAATTGAGTGTGTCCGTCCGTTTTACCCAAAAGTGTCTGATTTTTATTAGCTGACTACTCATCTTTGCAAATGGGAAGTCGGTGTTAGGAGTTGACAATTTTTTTGCAAAAGTCAGGGGTGTTTGTTTTGTTTATTATTAACCTAATAAGGAGATGTCGGTAGGTGGTTTTGTTTTTTTGTTGCCTGCCTATCTCTGGTGTTTTCATACATTCATGAGCAGAATGGAAATGTCAGTTTCTCTACATAAAAATTATTCTCTTGTAAAGACATCCACACAACAATAAACACGCTGTAACAGTGTATTGCATTCTTAATTTGCGAATTGTTGTCCGTTATCCAAACATGTGATTTTGATTTTGTAGATTCTATACTTGGAAAAAATCAAAAGAATCGATAAACTATGGAACTTCAATACATTTGTTCAGATAAATAAAATTTACTATTGTTTATCATTGTAATAACGTGTTATCTTAAAAGATATATATATATATATATATATATATATATATATATATATATATATATACTTTTTGTAAATTGTAAACTGACTTCATTCGACTCTTTTTTAGAATTTATGTCTGACAGATCGTTTTAAGATGGTAATTTCCATGGTATTATATGCATATATAAATATACATGTTTATATACTTACATGTTATATTTATTTTATGAAATATTGGATAGCACATATGTCTGGACAGCGACATAAATACATTGAATTGAGTGTGTCCGTCCGTTTTACCCAGGAGATACTTCAATGCGTACTTATGCATATATTTATGATTTTTACTCATATAAATATACTTTGTCCAAGTAAAACCGTCGAATACACACAATCATCCACATATATATTTGTGTGAGTGCGTGCATTATTTTTTTTATAATTGTGCATTCTTGACAGTGCCAAAAATATGAAATGTTCGCATAGATGTATATGTTGACATGTCTATCTATATATCAATAAAAAAAAATATTTACATGAATATGAATAAAAATCAACTATATATCATGAACGCAGTATCGCTGAAGTAGAGAGACTTGACATTTGAAGCGGTTTTATATTTGCATGACAAACATAACGATGTGTCACGTTTATAGAATAGTTGTTTTGAATGTTATAGATTTATTAATGATTTGGAATTTAGAAAACTGACTCATGTTTGAACTTCCTCCTTTGATCAAGTCCAATACTAATTTACCTGAAGCAATGTTTCCAGTTTTCGAACATTTTCAGTTTACGCACTACCAGTATTACTACTGCCGTGGAAGTAAATCATGCTGGTGCTGGTGGTAGTAGCTTTTTTTATCCTCTTTCATGTAAATGTCTGCAGAAGTTTTGAATTTAATAGGTTCACGTAATATTATGAATGTTAAATACAACATAACACCACATAAACATAAATCTAAATAAAATTGGCTTCGATAAGAAATAATGTTTTGAAAACAGAGCACTGCGTTAAATGTCTACATTTTATGTCAGGATATTTTTCAAAATAAGATATTACTTGATAAATCTGTTATCATATATATATATATATATATATATATATATATATATATATATATATATATATATATACATATATATATTATACACAAGCACACACACACATTGCGATCGTTTGTTGGTTGTGTCCGTGGATTTATTAGAAAATGTGATTGTCTTGTGCTGGTTTTCGGTTGTGTCCGTGGCAACGCTGGATCGTATCTTGCCAGTTGGGGACACGCTTGGGACTGGCAACAATGAAGCTAAGTTACTTTGCCGTTAGAATACTCTTGAGACCGTTACCAATGTGGCACGGTGCCGATTTTGGGGCGGCAGACCTTTCCGGAACATTTATCCTTGTCGCGGCATTCATGTGACAGGATCTTTTTATCCTAGGGACGAATTGTGGCGAAATGTCGAACGAGAGACGTCTGGCTGCATGTGCCCGTAATTTACACGCCGTACTTACCAGTGAGCAATCATTGTTTAGACGATAATCGCTGTCGCGTTCTCTTCTGGCACCGGCTAGCTGGGAGGGACGTTCTGTGCTACAAAAGAACTCCATTGGTAGTAAGGAAAAACACATTTTCTCCCTTTTCTTTTGAAAATATGTATTTTCTTCGGGCGCACATATTTATAACTTTACAGAGAGCGCAACAAACGCGTCCATCTCTGTCCGAATTCAAAATCCGTCTCTGGTTAGAGAGAGAAAAAGAACGGGGGAAGTGAAAGAGAAGGAGGGAGCCAGAGGGAAAGAGAAAGAGAGAAAGAGGAATAATGGTGTCATTAGTGTACGGCTTGTCAAATGGTTATTTTTGAGTTTCATAGCTGATTTTATAGAACGACGACTGCCTGACCTGTGACCCAATCACATGTACCTGTCATTGAATTGTTTTGAAACCAACCCTCAGTTATCTAAAAACGCAGAGAATCACTGTTTTGTGAAACAGGTCTGGCATAAGGATTGCGAATATTACGCATTGTGCCATATATACAACATCATAATTGGTTTTAATGAACGAATACATTATATTTCTTGGTTTCACACAGAGAATAAATCTAATGAGGAAGAGAACGAGTTGTGTGTACAAATTCAAACTATGAATCCAGCTTATCCGAGTTCAATTCCTGTCGAGTCATTTACGTTCACTTATATCGATATACAATTGTAGATGGTATGAACCCCCTTTCTTATATTGAACAGGTAGACACACTAGAGCATATTTAGTTGAGAATAACTAAAAACGTGGCAGGTGAAAGGTTCAACTTGGAAGACTCGAGCTTAAAATAAACTACAATGTAGTAATGTATTAAACACTTATATCACGTTACATGGATGATAAAGATTGTAAGTAATTGGAATGTTTGGAAACACGTAAGATAGTTAATGCATAACGAGATGCGCTTACAAGATATACATTATTGGTCACTTCGATCTCTCTCAATCTATTTCTCTATTTCTTTCTCTCTTTCTCTCTCAGTCTTCCCCACACTGATCATTGGTTTGGAACAGTCGAATTAATAGCTCTTTATTTTCATCAGATTTGTCGAGTTTAGTCTGTTGAAAAATATAAAAGCATTTACTCGGTCTGGGATAATCACATCAAAAACGTATATGACATAAGATTGAGTATGCAGAACTTGTTTTTACTGCTATCGGTAAACATAGCTTTATTTACCAAATCGTGTCATGTGCATCGTTGTCATTGACTATTGTGTTCTTTCATCAAGTACACACAAAAGTGTTGATATTCCGTAAAACGTATCCATCAAATCAAGTCGTACTTACTTCATAGAACTAATCTCTATTTAAAAGATTATCTTACAACAGCTGAGGACTAAGTTTGACCTAAAAAATATTTCACTCTGAAAATAGAAGAGAAACACATTGATTTATTCATAACGTTATCCCCTGCTGATTTACTGAACGGTGTTGGTTAAGCTTAATTCTTACTGAAGCATATCAACAGTGCACCTCATGATTCGAAGGCTATTCACAGTTGAGTCGTTCTGTAAGACGATCACCTCCAACCATGTGTCTGATTTCTTTAGGTCCATCAACCATTTAATATCCTGCCTAGAAACACTAAAAGGATGAAGTTATGTATGTATTTAGAGTTAGTTCTATGAATAATCTTGCTGCACACTCGGATGCTTAAGCAAGAAATATTATACGTATACACACTATGAAAAGTGTTATTTAACCTCTTATGAGGCTAGGTGAAAACATCTTATCTTCATATTCACATCTTAACTGTGACAAATCGACGGGAAGAGTCTGTTCTAAATATGATTGGACACATTTAGACACTCTCACTCAGACACACATATAAAAACACAAACACCCTCACATACGTATGTACAGTTTTATTTCTATTTTCTATTTAATTAAGGATGACGATATTACAATATTTTGGAAGTCCTTTCAATTTTGGGTAGTTTTTATAGTAATATATAATATATTAATATTAATATAATATAAATAATATAAACGTATTCGTGACTTTTTAGGTTACCTCCACTTCTATTATTTATCATATGTTGGTTTCATTCGAAAAAGCATAAACCGAGACATATCTAAATATAATAAGTCTATTTTTTCTATGTTATTATTATTATTATTATTATTATTATTATTATTATTATTATTATTATTATTATTATTATTGATCAATAGAAGTATTAGTCTGTGTGATTCTTTTATAGATGGTCATACTGTTAGTATGTGTTCATCTTATTTACATACATATTCGTGATGTGTACATGCATACACATGCAAATAAAATAGTTAAGCTAAAAACAGAGTCATCTGTTCTTTAAATGCTGAAAGAGACATTGAGCTTATTAGATAGTTGTTAGATAAACGTAAAGTAAGAAGGGGCAGTAAGAATACATATATAGCTCATATATATATATATATATATATATATATATATATATATATATATATATATGTACAGAGAGTAAGAGAGAGAGCAAGAGAGAGAGAGAGTGAGCGAGAGAATTAAAACATACATTGGGTCGAAGGGCTGTTGTTTCAAAAGCAGATTTAGAAAACATATACACTATTTCAAATAACATAATAAAAATTCAAAGAAAGTCCCAACGACTTTCGTAAACATGTAAGATGACTAAACAGTAAAACTATACAATAAAGCCTATAATGGTATATACAAAGTAGAGCAATAAATAAACACCTAACAGATCTAAAATATTTAACCTCTGTATTCTGGAATCCTACAATATAGTTATGTCTAAAGAAAATGTATTAAATAAAAGACAGGAAGTGGTTCAGAACTGTCTACATAGAACCGCATATATCCTATCCCGTTACAGCCCCATTTAAAATACCTGTGGCAGTAACCCTTTCATAAACATAAATATGAAAGTATCTAAAGTATAGGAATATTATAAGACGATCTTGGCAATAGAAACTATAAGCCTAATAGTAGATGACGGAGTACTAATACCCAAATATACACCATATAAATATAGAACACATCACTCACAACAAAAATGACCGAAGCGACTAAGCTTAAACCTGGCCTATAAGAAATGGTAAGAGGGCCAGATAATGATAGGATCAGCAGAATTTTTTTATTTTAGTTTTCACCTGTACTAATTAATGAAGAAACAGTAACAATTTTTGGAAGGAGTAAGGACTAATAACGAAAATAATAAAAGTCGAGTAATATATGAAGATAAACTAAAATATACGGAAAATGAATGATAACAATTCGTTAAATGGAAGAATGAAATAATGAATATAAAATGCAGGGTATCCGCCTACGCGGGTGTTCGCTGGAATAGTAAATATCCGGGAATCGGATCCTATACCTACAATACACTCCATAAACCGCCCGAAGTATTTTTCTTTGGTGAAACCGTAGGAAACAACTCTATATTTAACAATAATTTATATATATATATATATATATATATATATATATATATATATATATATATATATAATTATAAAAAGAAAAACTATACACACATTAAGGTTGTACACATAATAACTTATTTCGACCCCTTTAATTAGGTCTCCTCAGATGTATAGACAACCACGTAAAAAAAAAACAAATAATGAGAGAAATTGATCGTCTTAAAAAGATAAATTCACTTTTTTGATTGGTCTATGTAAAAAGAAGGTAAATGTTAAAATAACATTTACCTTCTTTTTACATAGACCAATCAAAAAAGTGAATTTATCTTTTTAAGACGATCAATTTCTCTCATTATTTGTTTTTTTTTGACGTGGTTGTCTATACATCTGAGGAGACCTAATTAAAGGGGTCGAAATAAGTTATTATGTGTACAACCTTAATGTGTGTATAGTTTTTCTTTTTATAATTCTGTTTTGCTCTGTTTAAATTACATTGAGCTCTGTTATTCAGATTCTCTACACAAAATTGAAATCTACACACTATATATATATATATATATATATATATATATATATATATATATATATATATATATATATATATATGTTGAAACTTAGATATTGATATCTTAAAAATGGTCTAGAAATACTATTCAATTATATTTGGATGCGAAAAAGTTTGGAAAGTAAATTCAATTGTAAATTTCGAAGTTTAAGACATCTCCCTTGCGGAGTTGTATAGATTTCGACAGTATCGCTTCTAACTGAAATTTGTCATGGTAACGTGTGAACCTGGCTGACGATCGAGACATCGCTGCTGGCCTGTCTTGTTCATTCTGTTTGGTCCCGGCGTCGTTCTCTCAAATGTCGTTGGTAGCTCGCCTTCTGTTTATATAGTCAATCGATAGATGGCAGTTGACTCTTGAACCTTAGTCCTACTTAATGCATTAATATAAAAGCATCCGTGACCATTTTTGACTACACCCATTGTATTATTTATCATATGTTGGTTTCATTCGAAAGATCATAAACCGATACACATCGAAATATAATAAGTCTATTTTTTCTGTTATTATTATTATTATTATTATTATTATTATTGTTATTATTATTATTATTATTATTATCATTGTTATCATTATTAGTCGATATTAGTATTATTCTTTATCATTAATTTAGACTTTTACTATTTTTCCATTTTATTTACATACGTATTTGTGGTGTGTACATGCAAATTAGATAGTTGAGCAAAAATTCACCCATTCTGTCAATGCTTAAAATATATAGAGCGAATCAGATAGTTCTTAGATAAACGTAAAGTGAGAATAGCAATAGGAATACATATATATATATATATATATATATATATATATATATATATATGATGGACTCTCCCGTCAATTTCGACGTATGAGTGCCCCGCCAGGGGCTGTCCGCGCGTGAATTTGTAATTGCAAGGGTTGCGCAATTCGCAACAACCGCTCTCCTGAGTCGGCATTGCTTGATTCCAATGGCAAGTAGTAATACAAGACGACTGGAAACAATGCCGAGATAAGCAGAGAGCACATACAGCACCTGCTATTCCTGAATTGTCACCCATTTAGTACTGGCCAGGCACGACACCGCTTAACTTCGGTGATATAACGGGAACCGGTGTGTCTACGTGATTGTGCCGTATATATATATATATATATATATATATATATATATATATATATATATATATATATATATATATATATATATATATATATATATATATATATATATATATATATATATATATATATATATATCATATAAATTTACTAGATATATAATTTAAAAAATAACTCAAAGAGTTTAGCTCGGATTTTCCTTTTTCCTTTTTATTGCTGAATGAAAAATGCTGTTTAAAAAAATCAAATAATTTTGAAGCGAGGTGTGCGGTGAGATAAAACTACTGCTCTTTAGTCTCAAATTGAGTTTCGCCTGCTCCACTCCAGCTATAAATAAAATAAGCCCTCTTCTCTTTCGCTCCAGCAAGTAGAAGCGTGCTCCTGGAGCGTGCTCTTTTTTTGAGGAGTATGTAACACCTTATATATATATATATATATATATATATATATATATATATATATATATATATATATATATATATAGAGAGAGAGAGAGAGAGAGAGAGAGAGAGAGAGACAGATAGAGAGAGAGAGAAAAAGAGAGATGCGGTGACTTACCAGTTAATCATATATCACAACTAATTCGATCAATTAATCTACTTTTTACACAACCTAATACCCGAATTAAAGTATATTTTCACATGCATGTTGTGTTATTAAAGTAGGAAACACTTTTTTAGGAACACACGTTGATTAATTAACATTAAGTTTAATAATAGATTAATACATGTGTCAGGTAATATGTGAGCGAACTAGTCTGTGAGATATCAGTGCACACTTTGTAACCAGTTTAATCACTATTTTAGTGATCGTGTTTTGGTGGTCTACCCTATTTCGGAAACATATGGACTCGTCCGGAAACAATGTATAAAGATTACGATTAAGTCTCGATGAAGGTTATCCGCAACTTCTGTTGCTTAGCGATTCTGGGGCGCCACACACCAGTCGAATATCTGCTCCCGACAATCTGTTCGGCAGGAACTGTACCATTCCGGTGGCTTTTTATCTGTCAGGCTGAGGTATTGGGCCTAGGTAATGTTTAGCGGCCACCCACCCAGGCCTTGCCTCTCCTCTTTTTGCAAACATAATATTTTAATTAGCCACAGTACATTTTACTATGAACAAGCCGTCTTGATTCTTTCCACCTTGTGTTACGTATTCCTCCAGTGGCAATGAAGGAAGTAATACAATGAATCAGCTTCTGTTTCCCAGATACTTTTCATTGGAACATACCAGTCTAGGATCCGTTCTCGACGATGAATCTTGCTTTAACTGGTCCAGTGCGTTTGTCTTTTACTTATCGGGTTGGAGTATAAGTCCTGTGTAGTCCTAGGATGCCTACCCTCTCAGACCTTTCCCCGCCCCCTTTGTGGGGCAGTTCTTTTATTGCAAACTGACCCCAAAATGCCGACGTGTCTGCTTAGACAAGTTTTAATAGGCCAGAGTTCTCCTTCTTTATGGGTGCTGGCCTGATTTTACCCACATTCCAACTTGGTGTCACACAAGGAAGTAAATACTCAGTATCGGATGCCTACACCTACAATACAAAACATACACAGCACGAAGAATTGTTATTCGGTGAAAAAGGAGGAAACAGCCGTAAAATTCTCAATAATATATATATATATATATATATATATATATATATATATATATATATATATATATATATATATATACATATATATATATATATATATATATATATTTATGGTTTAAACTAAGACATTGATTTGTTTTAAATGGTCTAGAAATACTATTGTTCAATTGTATTTGGATGCGAAAAAGTTTGAAAAGTAAATTTAATTGTTCATTTCGAAGTGTAAAACATCTTACCAGCAGAGTTGTATTGATTTTGACAGTATCTCTACTAACTGAAGTTTGTCATTATGACGTGTGAGTCTGACGAGACATCGCTGCTTGACTGTTTAGTTCTTTCAGTTGACTCTCGGTGTCGTTCTGCCGAATGTCGTTGGTAGCTCGCCTTCTGTTTATATAGTAAATCGATAGCGAGGGGTCGACTTTTAAACGTTAGTCTCACTTTATACATTACGGACACCTGATAGTTATTGAGCAAGACGAACCTCCGATCAATTATCAGGTAATTTGTAGTGTATCCTTTATTTTTCTTCGATATACCGACCGAAGGTCTACATGTTAATCTTTTATTTCTTTCATATACATATGTAGATTGTTGTCGTTCTATCATACATAATACTCTTTGTCCGATTAATCTAAATAATCAAAATAAACAATTCTCATCTGAAACATAACAACACTTTATTTGCTGTAATTTATCAGAAACTAAAATAGAGATGATTTGACGCATCCGAAATAAATATGGGCAGATTAGAATGCAAGAAAAGTAATTACCTGTGATGAAAATCGGGCGAATATCAGTAGCATCAAAACAGAGGTACTCCAATGTGTACCCCTAGAAATAGACAAGCGAGAAGTAGTTAAATAGTGATTCAGTTTTTCGGATACATTTATTAAGAAACACAAAACATTTCTAATTAAGTTGTGTATCCAATAAAGTTAAATGTTTACAAACTAAAAACAAAAACTAAAATCAAATAAAAAAAAATCGAAACCCGAAATGTATGTTTAGATATCGTCATTTACAACTGCTTACATCTCTCGATCTGTAGACATCAATGAGGCTGTTGTCATTTTAGCACGATGTCGATCGTTAAAATCACTGGTCTTCTGAATTCGTCGGCTGTTGTACTGTGTGACCTTCTGTAGATTTCAGTAAAACTCTTTATTCTATATTTTGTGGTTGACTGTCCTCATTCCGCGTGCTATAATTTCATATACATTACAATAGTATTTCCCCAAATAGTGAGAAATAAATAGCACATGATTGCATAACTGAAAATAAAACAGGTAAGTATAATAGCAACAAATACTACAATTGATACACATAAAATGCAACAGAAATAGAAGTAAATATCATACAAGATGACAGTAAAACTTAATTTTAAAAAAGATGTAGAGATGTTGGCTAATACAAGATGAAAGTAAACTTCCTGGTTCTCATCCCGAATCCAATCCTACGTTGATAAAATAAATGGTCGACAGTTATTCTAAAATGAAATCTTCGGAGAATTTGTAAGTTTAATTTTCATGAAACTATACTTCATACAAGATATTCAAAGGTAATGACGCGCTAAATAAGGGCACTCTATCAACTTGATTTAATAAAATATGTAGACATGTTTAGTAGTACCATTATTTTATGGCCAGCAAATAAATGAAATCTGAAAGGAATCTTTCGCTTATTGTAGTTACTCTTGTTTGTGAAGGTTAAGTTGGCCAAACTGTAAAGTTGGCTTGTGACTACCGGACTGACACACCCAACTATTATATTATAAAATGACGGTTCTCTGTAAGTCGATAGTGAGAAAAAGCGAAAGAGACAGAGAGAGAAAGAGAGAGAGAGAGAGAGAAAAGAGAGAGACAGAGACCGGAACGTATAGCTTGTGTCGTTTTGCATTTATCGTTTTAATAAAGACATAATTATATAATAATAATATAGTTACTGATACGTTTGTGTACGAGGTCATTACAGCCGCTTGATACACCCATATGAGATAAATCCCTTTTCTAATTTAACAAGTGCTTGTCAAAGCTGCTACCCAACAGATCAGAATTCAAAAAAACATACGAAGAATACACCTGACGAATGCCGGTTAGTACACTAGTAGACATGTTGTAAACATGGCGATAACGAAAGTACCATCAACATTGAAACACATGTTTATACTAAACATTTACTCATAGCAAATTATAATATATGCTGTTCATGTTCATAATATATAGTGAGCATACACTGCGACCAGCGATACTAGATGGTTAACAAAAATAGTTGTTTCCCAATTTTCCAGGACTGAATTTTACAAATATGTTAAGAGGTAAACTGGCACTCCGCAATAAAAGTATTGCTAAAAAAATAATCAAAAGCTTATAGCTAGTATTTGCAAAATAACATATTTGTTTAAATAACTGAAGATTCACAGAATTGTAGAAGCTTTTCAATTAAAACCACCAAAATAAATGTGTATTATTAAACATAATATAGCAATAAAGAAAATAAAGTTGAATGAGAGTAATATTTAAAAATTCATTGATATAATTAAATATATCATAATATACATTTAACCATTCATTGATATAATTAAATATATAATCATATATTTGATGTCTGAAATGTAAAGAATGTGTGGGTGGCATGGGTAGAGTGAGAAGGATCATTGTCGTACTATAAAATAAAGTTCCTTAGTAGATCAAGATGTGTATCATCAAACCAAAGTACAAGAGATTCTCTCAAGAGATGGCAACATACGTAATTTTGACACTTTTTATAGGACCAACAAGTTTATCTCCAATGATACCCGCCCATATAATGTCTCCTCCAGCCTTATATTATCATATAAAACGATGGGACTCTCATCTCCAGAATACACCCTATACTTTTGTATAGCCACCAGGTCCATCAAGTTGTGTCCGGGGCTCATCAATGAAAAACACTTTACTCATATTCATTTTCATATATGTATTTGCCCATTCCATTCTCAAAATGTTGTGAATTGATGTACAATACAGCATTGTTAGTGGAACTTTCACAAAAGCCATTATTTGAAGAAGTGTATTCCTTGTTGAGTTTGGTACGTCAGGACATCCAGCTGCTGGGAAAAGTGATCATCTCGATGATACAGGTTTTCCACGGATATGACGCGACTAATATTCTTCAAACCCTTGTTAGTGACAGTCTTGTAAATCCCATCATCTGATCATTTCTTCGTTGGTGAGCTATATATCAGAAATCTCTTCACAGTATCCACGTGACGACTTCATCTTCAGACAATTACACCAAAGGAGATCCTTTAGCCGTTCCAAATACTGTACTTTATGTTTATCCCTCAGTCAGTTATTTTAAAGTTCACATTTTTATTAAGAAGTAAAAAAAAGCTATAATGACTGGCTACCCACAAATAAGGAAAAAACGTAAATGACTGGAGAAATTATTCTACACAATATGTAAATCAATCAAATAATGTTATCATCATGCGCCATGATTTTTGTAAAACAATTGCTGAAATGGGTAAACAGAATAATGAATACATTTAATTATTATTAGAAAGCTATTATCACTGGTCGAAATGAAGATGTCACCCAATGTAAAAATAATTAATTTTCGTCGACTAACATAACATGTATAGTATTATCTGAATTTGTCGGAAAAATTTTCTAACATGGCTTGTTATATTCAAAAGGATGTGTCCTGATTATCAATCCTCATCGAAAAATTGCGAAACATGTTATTATATCTTGATTATCAAGTTCGGATATATTGGGTCATCGATCACGCTGAACTGAAGAGTTGGGAGGGGCAAGATAGAAATAGCGTCCTTTGCTGCTTCAAATCGCACGCTGCTTAATACGAGGTTGTATTAATTAATTGATACAACATCTCTATACATCGCTTTACAACGTCTTGAGAGTGAAAAATAATCTAATCAATTCATAACGAATAAAAGCAAGAGAAATAAGTATATGAACTAATTTATTACAAAAATCATTATGAAGGTATCATTCAGTTCACTTTTTGTTTTCTTCACTATTACAAATAAACACTTTCTGAGATTATTCTGTAAAATTTCCCTCAACAGTAAAAAAAACATTGATTTTTTTATTTGCTCATTATTTTGTATGTTAATGGAGTAACATAATATTAAACGCTTGAAATGAACTTAAATAAAATATTTAACGTATTGAATGACATAATTTGACGGACGAAGTTAATTCGAATATCCGATTTTAAAGGACGTAAAAATGGTTGAGAAAAATAACTTATTCTAAGAATACGTAATCAGCGATGATACGTAGCATACACATTAACACACTTCCATTACCAAGCTAGACATCGGTGCGAATTGTATGCATAAAAACTAGACCGATGTACACGGCAGGAAAAGAGCAGGACGCAGAAAGTGAAATGGCGGATCTTAATAGCTTTTTACACAACCCCTTCACTTTGTTCACTCTGTTGTAAACACGACAAAATGATATTTTCAAAATGATAAATTATAGTGTCTTAGTTGTATCAAGATCAAATGTTTCTATTTTTCATGATGAATTATTGGTTTTTTTTTATTCTTGATCAAATATTGTATGACTAGTTATTCCTGTTCAAATATGTTACCCTTATTCATTCATGATGAAATATGCCATTATCAGTCCCTGATAACATATGGTATACTGTCTTATTCTACTATGATCTTATGTGTCGTCTTCATTGTCTGTGTGTTATTTGTTGTTAGGTTAAATATGAGGTATCCATTCTCCTCGGATCAAGTGTCGAAGCTCGATTCAGAAGTAAATATGGTGCAACTATTTACATAAGATAAGTGAGAAAACGACGTTATTAGTTTTGTAAACTCGACTTGAAAGTATTGTAAATAAATATACAATATCCTTACAAATTAATCTCCTTAATTATATAAAGTGTATGATACTGCAAGCTGCTGTTTGGACATCATGTTTATTGACAAAAATGAATTTATAATATAAATAATTCAACACTATTTCTTGGAAGCTTCTATCATTCTATTGCTTAGGAATACATGATAATTATTATTTGTTTTATTTTAAGAAGAAGGGGCATCTGCGAGTTTGTATTACGACTGGATATTCCAGATTTAGACTCGTGGTTTTTAATGTAAACCGTGTGATATTTACAAAAAATGTAAAAACACGATTCTTCATTTAGATATTGTTTAATATAAGCTATTAACCCAAATGCTACCAATAATTAACCGTGTTCCTCTTCCCATAGAATTGTAACACATGTTGTCGATACAAACAGAAGGTAGGGATATAATTATTTTCTTCTTGAGCCATATATAATTTCGGAATACGTATAAACATTTCGGAGCCAAAGTAAACCTTGCAAATCATGTTATACAGTGGAAGTCGCGAGAATAGGAAGTGACTCATCGACAAAGACCAACAAAATGCGGTAGTGGTTAGTTTTCATTGTTCAGGACAGGTTACTAAGAAATGAATACAGGACACGACGTTTAGGAGTGACGGCGTTTTGCGACAGTTTGACGACAGTGGGTAGCTTAGTTTGACGACAGTAAGGTTTATGGAAAAAAGTTGACGAGTTTGGGTTTTGGGGAAAAGCCGGGCAGTACATATCGAACCTCTCTCGAGAGAGCGGATCAGACCGGAAAAATGATGAGATGAGCTGACGAAAATGAGGGCCGCAACACACACTCATAATTCAAACTGAATTATACACAACGTATATGTGTTTGTGTCATTCCCCGAGAGTAGTGTTTCTTTTATTTTAACTTGTGGTGCAGTGCCCTCGACGATTCGTCAGTGGATAGACGACTCGGCTGGACGATGAAGACAAAGAAGAGGCCACAGAAACACAACGTTGGGGTCGACGGTCGTCAAGTGGAGCAGCACTTGGTTTTACAATCACAGCGATTTGCAATTGTATGTTAAGCAGGACACCCTTAATAGATGTTAAGGGGAATACAGTGTTGTGACATTCAAAAACCGATAATACGTAAGACAATGCGGTGGTATATTTTCAAAGATTATTTACAAAAGTACAGAAATAGTATGTTACAGAAAATCTGCGTCCGAATACTGTTGATATGACTGCCAGCAATTGCTGCTGTTATGACGTTACTCTATTCATACTCTCCGTTATCTACTGTTATCTACTTCCGAAATAGAGTAAATACACATCACACCATAACACAAATCAAATTGCAATCTTCTTGTGAGAGACTAAATAGAGGAATCTTTTTCAATTGTTTTAGTTTATAAATGCATACAAGCAAAAAGTATTAAATGTGTGTTTTAGTTGGAAATCCCGATATTCTTTACGCTAGTATGAATATTGAGTTTAGATGGAGATGGGTTAAATAGACTGGAAGAACAACAACTTCGAATTAAACGATATTTAGACATTTATGGTAAATTTGTTATGATGTGCAAGGGAATTTGTAGATTTCACAAAATAATGCAGTCAACCGCTATGGAGCATTGTCTACACGTGACGCATTCAGAAATCTCACCCATACAAGTTGTGTTGTTTGATGATTTTTTTTAAGTTGAACGTAATGGAAAGATATCCATCTTGCATTTATCAGGAATGTATTACGTGACTGAAATAAATTGTCGTAATACGCTGAAATGAAAAGAATTCCTTCTTGACTATATCGAGAAAAGTAAAAAAAAGTCGACCTTACGGGTGCTTTAAAATACAAATTAAACAATACAAACACATGTGATATCTTTATATATGATCCTATCGTGTAAATCGATGCTTGATATACTAGATAGAGCACTAATATCAGAAAATAAATGACGAAAATAAACTTTTGATGAAATAGAATATTTATCAATTCATCAGGAATATTAAAAAATATATTTGATGTAATCACTAGCTCTTATCATCAACGGGGAAAATCCGGACAACATTGTATTATTGGTTAGAATGAATTTGAAAATATTAAAAGTTGTGAGCAAAAACATATTACATGAAATTTGGGCAGAAAAATGTGTGTCCACGTAAGTATCCAAGAAATCAGATAGAAGAAGCGAATATTAAATAAACATTAAGTTGTTATCAATAGAGTCCAGATGATTCGAGGATTCGAATGAAATACAAAATAAACATCAGTTGATGATAAAATGGCTTATTAAATATATATATATATATATATATATATATATATATATATATATATATATATATATACAGAGTTCGTATAAAAATCAGAATATAAATACGTCTATTGCGAATTGCTATGCTTCATTGGCAGATGAAATAATTAAAATATGAATATTATTTAATAAAATGTAATATATAAAAAAGAAATAGAGGAATGTATATACATATATATATATATAACTTCTTTGTAATATAGTAGGCTAAATCCCAGTAGAGTGCTCGATTAATTAAGATAGAAATACTAATTCAGTCCTAAATTGGTTCAATAACATACAAGAAAAACACAGATGCAAATTCACACAATTAGACATAGAAGACTTATACCCATAAATAACAAAATACACCTTAGACCTTAACCTTAGCACGTTCACATACACACATCAGTCAACTAGAAAGGGACACACTACAACAAGCAAGACAGACCCTTCTGTTTATTGAGGGAAGGACTTGGGTTGAAAAATCAAACCCAGAGGACCCATTTGATGTTGCAATGGGATCCTACGACAGTGAAGACATCTGCGACTTAGTCGGCTTGCTTATATTGGATACGCTCCAAAATACATTTCCAGACCATTTTCTTGGTCTCTAGAGAGGACGGACTTTGCCTGTCATGCAACCACAACGGAAACCCATTAGATATATTTAGAAAAGAATTAACAAGCATCTTCCATAATCTCGGTTTCAAAATCACAATTAAAACAAATTTAGACCCTAGTAAACTTCCTAAATACCACACTGAACCTTAAAAACAATACACACACATTTTTCCACATACACAATGAACCACTTCAATAAATACACAAGGGATCTAGCCACCCCCCACTATCTTTAAAAATTTAGTCAATAATATTAGCCAAATAATTTCAAACCTCTCATCTAGTCCCGAAATGTTCAACCAAGCAGCACCATATTACAACAAAGCGCTCCACGACAACGGGTTCAGAGAAGATTTCTCCTACACCCCCACCCGCGACCAACAACGGGGGACCCGCAGTAGAAGGAGGTCGGTTATCTGGTTTTCCCCACCCTATTCCACCAATACCAAGACAAAGGTATGCCACCTTTTCCTCAAATTACTCGATAAACATTACCCACCCACAAATGACCTATAAAAACTTTTTAACAGAAATTTTCTTAAGGTCAGCTATTCCACTGCCCCTTCAGTAAGGAAAAGTATCTCTGCTGAACCCAAAGCAATTACAAACGCAGGCTGATCACGCCAAGGCAAAAACAACTGCCCTATAGAGGAGAATTGCAAAATCGATTCAATCATATATGAAGCAACCGTCACACACCAGAATACCGGTAGTGTAGAAAAATACATCGAGATGACGCAGGGTAACTTCAAACAAAGATTATACGCACACAGAAACTCCTTCAGATACAAAAAACAGGGACATACATAATTTGCGACCTAAATATGGCAACTTAAAGAAGAAAATACACCCTTCACCAACAAATGGAAAGTAATTGAGAGAAAACCATCTTTCTCTCCAGCCATAAACAGATGTCGCTTATGTGAGGCTGAAAAATACCACATTTCAAGGGCCATCATTGATCCGAATACAACCTGTTTGAATATCCGCGATGAAATATTTAAGGGATGTATCCACAAGAGACAAACGCTACTCATAAACTGGACTGACCGATTCACATCAGCAAAGCTACCCCCTCTGCTTCCCATCATTACTAATTTAAACAAATTAAAACATACGAACATACACCTCATCAACCCATATCCACATAAATTTTCAAGAGCCAAAACTTCTACTTTCACAAAAATATTCATCTAGTCATTGTGAGGATAATACTCCAATTTCACAATTTATTTATCAATTATAAGACTAATCTAACAAGTCCATTTAAACGACCTCAAACCATTTATAATTCTAACAGTTACCTCCCTTAAATCCAGTAATTTCTTCATTCAAATCACTTCGTGTTGTCTCAAGAACTAAAACCCGATATTGATTAACGGTTTTCTCTTTAACCTCTTTTTTCTCTCTCCCTTTCCTCCCTTTAGAACGCACATCTTCAAACCCAAACCAGTAACAGCCATTATACAAATTCATAAAATGTGCTCACAGGAATTACATGGAAACTTTTAAATTTTTTTAAATTTTTTATTTATTTTTAAAATTTTTATTTTTAATTTTTATTTTTAAATTTTATTTTTACTTTTATTTTTATTCTTATTTTATTTTTATTCTCTTTAATTTAATATTCTAATGAATTCCCCAAAATCTACTCCGGTTATAAATCTCAACCGTTTCCTTACACTAAATTTAACTGCAAACAAACATACACAACACGCTTAGCAAATAACGCGTCCCAACGAGAGTGTCACGTGACTTCACCTTTCCAAAACAGATGACAACAGAAGCTGAAGATCGCCGGATGCTAAAGGTGTCCGTGCTTGAAACCGACGGTACGGATGTTGTACTAATTTTTCTGTACCAATATATATATATATATATTACAATATTTCATTGATTTAAATATTAAATATCTTGTAATCAGTTTATACCAATTTAAATTTATCTCTCTATTATAAACTTCGTCAGAATTTCAGTTCTTTCCCTCTTAAATATGTATAGTGAACTATACTACTTTTAGACTCTGTTACTTTTTTAATAACATGATTACTTTAATCAGTGTTTTAAACTGAATTGACGTCACACAATGTATTTTAAATACACATGTTTATTTTCCGTTACACATATATGATGTGTTATGTGTGTTTTTATCATTCGAAATGCACTCATATGTTTTCAATTCCTCTTGAAAAGTACTAAAATTAGTCGAAATATGAAATAAAAATTACAGAAAAAAGCACATTAATAAATATAAATTTACTTTACATTGTAATAGATATGTATTTCATTCGATGAGAAAATGTATAAACGAATTCGTCCCACTACACACACAAACCCCCACACACACATATATATATATATATATATATATATATATATATATATATATATATATATATATAATTTGGTTGCTTTAGTTTCGCTTCTATTCAAAATAAAGGCCTAGCTGAATCGTGCTTCACCGATAGCTGGAAAATTGCGTCTGTGGTACCAGTCTACATGAATCTTGGGAATAGAACCGATCCCCAGAACCACCGCCCAATCAAATTACTGCCGATCTTTGCAAACATCTTTGAATCCTTAATCAATCTAGCTATAGTACGGCACTTAGTTAATGCTAAGCTTCTCTGTGACCGCCAGTATGAATTTAGACAAGCACGATCTACTGCAGACATCCTACGGTCATCTCAGAACGCATGTATCATACACTCGACAAGGCAAGTGCATCTAGGGCAGTAGCGCTTGACATATCCAAGGCCTGATACAAGATATAGCATAAAAATCTTCTCCTGAAAATACGCCCAACCGATATTACTGGCCAATTACTTAATATAATTAGATACTTCCTATCCCAAAGAAAACTCCTGGTTGCCCTCGATGGTCGTTCATCTAAGAAACATGACATATATGCCGGTGTACCCCAGGGATCTATCTTTGGCCCTTTGTTCTTCCTGATCTATATAAACGATCTCCCTGATGGCATAGCGTCTGGTTTATTTGCTGACTACACCACGCTTTACTCTCGCTATGTTGGCAAAACAGACGGTATTATATCCGACACAATGGCTGAATCCCTAGGAAATGACCTTTACGCTGTAGTGGATTGGAGTCATAAATTGTTGGTAACTTTTAATGCCGAAAAGATGAATCTTCTTTCCTTCAATAACTACAAGAAACATCTCCTACCACCGATTGTCATGGCAAATAACACCCTACCTGAGAGTTCAACATTCAAACTCCTCGGCCTAACCTTCACAGGTAACGTTAATTGGAACAAATACAGTGAATACATTGCCAAAGCTGCCGCAAAGAAGCTTGGCTCCATCTACCGTGCTAGTAAATTTATCACACCTGACATTATCCTGTATCTCTTCTAAGCCGCCATCCGCCAATGCCTGGAGTATTGTTGCCACATCGTGGCTGGTGCATCATCTACTACTCTCTTCCTCTTTGACAAGGCCCCAAAACGAGTCGCACACCTAATAGGTCTATCACTGTCAACTAAGCTCCAGTCCCTGTCCCATTGCCGCGATGTGCTTGTTTAACAAATACTTCAATGGCTTATACTCTGATGAATTGGCTACTCTAAAACCCCCATCACGTAAATTCACTAGACCAACTCGACAATCAACTAAATCCCATCCATTCACTGTGGAGGCCCCCAGATGCCGGAGAGCTTTCCACTTCAATAGCTTCTTTCCTCGTGTTGCTGGTATCTGGAACTATCTCCCTGTCCCATATTTCCCCGTCAGTACTGACATGCAGAAATTTAAAATTTATGTACCCAGATATCTCGCTGCGCAGTTCCCAGTTTAGGTTGACTCCCCCCCCCCCAACTTCCTCTCCTTTTTTTTCTCAGTAGCCCTTTACGTCTACAGTGGCGGCCTGCATTGTTTGGGGTAAACTAGGTTTAATATATATATATATATATATATATATATATATATATATATATATATATATGTGTGTGTGTGTGTGTGTGTGTGTGTGTGTGCGTGTGTGTGTGTGTATCGTCTTCGTGTATGTGACATATTCCTTTTCTCTAAGAACAAGGCTGTTATAAAGGAGGGCATTTTAACTGCATGTCAGTCATCAGATGGCTTTAACGATGGAACTGAATTACAGGAGAATCTCTCAAGCTTTGACTCTTGACAGTCGAGGTTGGGTCAAGTGACTTGATTAGAGAGAGATTTCTTTGAAGACGAAACAACGAAGTTAGTTGTTAAGATTGAAATACTTTGGTTGTGACACTAGCCCTTTATCATATGACAGAAAGAAATGTTCGCGTTATATATCAGACACAACTCGTATCTGAATGGACCAATTGTATTAGTAATAATTTTTAGACTCAACTCATTACTAAAAACTAATAACGAAAAGAAATAATTATTTTTCTTATTCAAACGGCAGTCGATTCGTTTAACATTGGCAAAAATTGAAATAGACGACAATAAAAGTAAATGAATTGAATCTTACGCAAACAATGTTAATCACAATTTCTGAGTAGAACACAATAAAGTTCAGGTTTACATGAATCTAGAAATAAAATAACTCAACTATTTATTATATATGTGATGTATCTGTTTTTTTCTTATTGCCAGTTTGTCTGTTGTAGAATATATTAGAAACTAAGCGCTTTACTAACATCAAACAAGACTCGTCAAGAGAAATGTGTCTATTTCATTCCTTCCCACGGTAGAAAGATGTGCACAAGGCCGGTAAGTGGGAAGAATCAACGCAGCACCCCTAAAGAAGGGACACTCTGTCCGATAAAATAATGCATGGGCAGCCCTGTCAGCATTCCTCGATCGGGGTGCCTCAGACAATAACAAATTAACTTCACAACAAAGAGGGGAAAGGTCTTTGGAGGGGAGAACTCTGATCACATCCCAGAACAAATACCTAAGCCAGACAGAAATATCCCAGTTTCTACCGGACCTATTGTCGAGAACAAATCGTTGACTGTATTTAACAATCAAGAGTCTCTAAGCAACCGAAGCTGCGTAGAGACTTGTCTAGGAAATGTTACGAGCAACCTAATGGTGCTATTGATTTCCTATTAAGATGATTACACTAATATCATGGAGCCCGCATCTAGATGAACCATCAATCAGCGAATAATATAAATGTTAATATTGGTGTCAGATTAAAGATGAAGAGTTCACACGGGTCGACGCATATTCATTGTAAACATAGGGATATCTACTCGTAAATAAATAAAATGTATATAATTTAAAACACCCATCAGAAAATAAAGTTTACTAATTTCTTAAATATATCCTAATTATGAAGATGGCTAAATAAGAACTCCATTGAAGCATAAATACGGTTAAAGACGTGTCGTTTATTTAATGCTATAACAATGTCAGTTTTATATACAATTTCATTAACTACCAACTGTTGCTTAAATAAGAGAATCTGATGTCTGGGGGCACACCTACTATAACCGTTATAATGACATGTTAGTAACATATTTAATTGAATTGGAACACACACCGTAATTTTGAAAAATTAACTTGGAAATCGATGCGTAACTGGCAATTCCATTATGTCCATAAGCACTGATTCGTTAACGTTTTTCTAGAGTGTTTTAACGATGTATTCCTTAGACTTTCCGTTGTTTTTTATGTTCAATTCGTCACCCTGACTTGGCAGCATCACCGAATACTAAATAAGTTGTGTTGTATTTCGAGAGAAAACACGGATATTATTTAGAATGATGATATACTCGTGTATTAATACACTTGATTATGCATATGACCCCATAACTGTGCTATTTTCTCAGATGACGCTTTAAAAGCCTACACGAGGATGACCACTAGCTGTAATACTAGAAGAAACTCCCCACATAATTCAAAATAATAGAGACCATGTTGGCATTGAAGAAAATGATGGTGAAACTTAAATAGGCAGTAACAAATTGTGTTACAAATTCCGTTGAATATGAAATTAAAATTTATTGCGATTTGCCAGTAGTTATTTCCCTTTGTTTTTAATTAATACAGAATTGAAATGCATTTTTTCAAGAAGTTCAGTGTAGATATTTAATTATGAACATTAAACTCAGACGCTTAATATGTATTATGTCAACTAAAATGGTAACAAAGATTAATTTCCTGATATAAAGTTTATTGTTCAAGTTTTACCCAGATACTGTATCACATTTAAATAATTATAATTCCCCCCCTAATAAAATACGGTATCTTTGTTCTACATATAAAACGAGCTAAAATACTATGCTTCAATCTTATCTTTGTTTGAGTTTCCCATTTAAATAGTCCAATCAACTATATTATAAGAAAAACGTGTCACACAAATGTTTGTGTGATCACTGAAAATAATTAGACGAGCTTATGTAAAGACGGACTAATCAAAGTGTTGTGTCTGTTCGGTCAAGCGATTTAATTATCTCAGGTGTAATGTGTTTGCTTTTGGTAGCGATTAGTTTGTTTCATTTCACGTGACGCGTTCTTATTCGTGAGGGAATGTCTACTATCTCAAACTCGAATCATTTTGTTTTCAATCATATGTGTCCCATTTTGGTGAAAACTGGATCTTCTACATAAAATAACGATCTTATGTCACATTGTGAAATAATTAGGAAATATTACTGTTTTTGTTCGATATTGTTATGTACGTTATAACAAAAATGCGATGGTGTGACGTATTTTCTAGACATTGCAAAATAAATCCATTCCCATTGAAGTTGATGTGTGTTTAATACTTAATTAAATTATGTTCAATCAATAATAAAAAGAAAATTAAATGATAATTGTATTCAATTGTTATATTGTATGAAAGAAAAAACACTTTATCTTATTTTTAAATGTTACATTTCATAGATGCTTTAATTAAAGAAAAATATATGTATAACAACGAATATCATTGAATTATTTCCGTATTTATGTTAATTGTCTGTAAGATGTAAAAATAAATTAAATTATTCGGCAGATATTGAAACGAAATGGCAACAACCATCGAAAAAAGACATCTTTATTAAAACTTATTTTCTTTCAATTTCAGGTAACATTTTACATTTCTTGGCTTTATGGTTATCTATTTGTATGTGGAATAGGGTTCAGGTATATATTTACATAAATAAATTCAACTAGGCTGATAAACTATTATTTTTGTGCAAGTTTCGTCAATCAACCAAAATGGGGTTGTAAGTAAGTTTAAAATGTATAATTAATTTACTAAAATTATTCATAATAAAATATGTTACTTAATGAATAATTACTGAAAATTTTATTTCAAATTGAAAATGTATTTTTCGTTTATCTGAAAATAAACATATTCATGTTGTAATTATTGATTATTGAAAAATATTAGCTCACCGCTCAATGTTGAGGTACTTAGTTGTCTGTTTTTTGCTTAATTAATTTTATTTTCAGTTATCCATCAAGTTTCCGGCATAGCACTGATTTCACCTGGTCAACGCCAGGTGTGTTTATCAAAGGGTGGAAAATCACGAATTTCAAGTTAAATGCATGCCGACACAGACTTGATTTTTGTATATCTTTGCCTTAGTTCGTAGCTTTTCCCTAAAAAAAAGAGAAACGTGAACCATACTACAGCATTTGGAAGTCAGAGAAAGCAAGATCATATAGCGACGAAACAAGTTGGAATCAGCACATTGCATATAAAGTTGAGCTCAGTTTTGATTTTTACATATTTTAAGTTTATCAAATCTTTGATCTGCCCGAGCCTTGTTCTTTTACTCCAAAGGAAGAGAGAGAACAAGAGATAAAGATATCAAAATAAGTAAGATGATGTCTTTCTATATCTTTTGATCGTATAAGCCATTTGCCAATGACAGCGAGGCAGCTCACAAAATTCGAATTTTAAATTTATTTTGTTCTATTTTTGTACGAAGTTTTTTTTGGAAATGGCGATGCATCTGCCTTTATATCTATGTTTCGATTGAATATTTCACATACAGGATGGTGGCCTTTCATATATGCGTTGGGATTTCCTCATTTAATTCCTATACACACCAATCCTAAGGTTTCTAGTGCAGAAATACATTTTTAAAAATCAAACTTATAAAAATTAAAAATCGAACAAATAACATTAAAACCATTTTAATCTTAATAAGTTTGATTTTTAAAAACTAGTAAGTTTATTATCTGTATGTATAGACATTATTAGTTTGAATTTTATTTGATTTAGTTTAAATTTTTATAAGTTTGATATTTAGAAATGTATTTTGTAACGAGTAACTTCATTATCTGTTTGTATAGAAATTATTAGTTTGGATTTCATTTGTTCTATATTTAATTCATATAAGTTTGATTTTAGAAAATGTATTTTTGAACTAGTGACTTCATTAACTGCATGTATAGACATTACTAGTCTGAAATTAATGTGTTCTATATTTTATTCTTATAAGTTTAAATTAAAAAAAATATTTTTGAACTAGTAACTTCATGTTATGTTTGTATAGAAATTATTAGTTTGAATTTCATTCGTTCTGTTTTTAATTTTTATAAGTTTCATTTTTGAAAATGTATTTTTGCACTAGTAACATTCTTACTGTTTGTATATAAATTATTAGTTTGAATTTTATTAGTTCTATTTTTGATCTTCATAAGTTTGATTTAAAAAAAATTATTTTTGAACTAGTAACTTCATTATCTGTTTGTATAGAAATTATTAGTTTGAATTTTATTAGTTCTATTTTTAATCTTTATAAGTTTGATTTTTTTAAATTTATTTTTGAACTAGTAACTTCATTATCTGTGTGTATAGAAATTATTAGTTTGAATTTTATTAGTTCTATTTTTAATCTTTATAAGTTTGATTTTTTAAAATTTATTTTTGAACTAGTAACTTCATAATTCGAAGACTAATCCGTCTATTAGTGTAATCATTAATTTGGTTGCGTTAAACCAAACGATGCTGCTTTTGCTATTGTGTTTTCATTGAATGTTTGATTATCGTTATCTAGTAGAGTTTGGTATTTCTTCTACGTTGAATGAACATATCTGTATTACGTGAGTGTTAGGACATTTTGTGGCATTTTAATGTTTAGATTTGTTTTAATAAAGAGGTTTTAAGATCTGTCAATCTATAGTGTCACATTATTAGGATGTCTTATATGATTTGTAAGTCTCTTGAAACTATCAGCAGAATTAGACCGAGTTATATATTTTAGCAGAACATGTGTAAGTATAGTATAAGTAACTATCATTTCTGGGATATTTCACCGCTTTGTCCTTTACAATATAAAACAATACAAGTCTATATATCTCCGCTAACTAGATTTAGCTTAATAGCTATCGCACTGCCAATTTGATAGGAATATTATCGTACTTATTTCAATTGCCCTGCGATGTCATCTTAATCTGTGTTCTGTATAGTGGTCACGAAATTACGCACTTTGAGACAAACATAACGTATTAGGGTTTTTAACTGTACTATGTGAACATTTTTTGTTTATATTTCAAACCCTAGTCATGAAAATATATAACGAAGAATACATATAGAAGAAGATGACTTGTTTTTTTTACTCAATTCGTCTTCTTCTATATGTCTTCTATTGCGCCCTCTGGTTAGAAACAGTTAGTGCCAGTCAGTATGTAGCATTACTGATTTTAGTGGGTGTTTATGACAACTCGTTCTTTGTGTGCTAAAATGTGTCTAGTGTGTACTGAAACTAACACAGATACTGTTTTTGTTCAAAATTGATAAATGAAAACACGACGGTATTTAAGGATTTTTATCAGACTACCTGCCGTGACCAATATATATATAGAAAAGGAAGCAGAAACTATTGTTCAAGGTAAACAAATGCGTGAGA
>OY744515.1:270370611-270458111 GCA_963556195.1 Sepiola atlantica | reverse complement strand
TAAGTTTTAAGAAGTGTTTTTCGGCTAAAATTTGTTTTGTTTATTTCAAAAAATCCTGGAAGGGTCAGTCTACACACACATAAAGTTTGGTGAGTTTAACTTTTATTTTGTGGAAGTTATTCAAATTCAAGTTATTCAAATTTAAAGATAGGACCCTTATTTTGGCCCACCCTGTATATATAATAGAACGTTTCTGGATTTTTCTGAATTATATATATATATATATATATATATATATATATATATATATATATATATATATATATATATATATATATAAATATATATATATTATTAAGTTATTCAAGCTATCGTTAGGATAACAGTCATCGCTTTATTCTTGTTTTTACTTTTCTACTTAAGTCCTTTTTATTGTTGTACTCTTATTTTTTCTCAATTTATCACGGTTTATATTCGTTATTTCATCATCTCTTTACTTCTTATTAGTTAATTATGTTATCTTTTTTATTTTCTATCTAATTTTCTTTGTTTTCGTTTTCAGTTTTCGCTAATCATACTTTATATTGGTCTATCTCCTTTTCACTTCCTTTATTGTCATTCAAACATTGTTCTCCTCATCTCATTCCTACCATTCTTTCTTTTAGCCTTTAATTCGTTTTTAATTGGTTTCCTTCAAATTTTGTTTACTTACATTTTTTTTTTTTACTCATGTTAAATATGCTTTAACAATGTTTCTTTTTTTCATTCCGTAGTTCATTTCATACCTTTCTTTCTTATTTTTCTTGCATTTTCTCTTTCTGTGTTTTCTCCTTCTCTCACTTTCCATCTACCTGTTTTTTTCATTCTTCTGTACTTCCATTCTTTTCTTTTCTCGTGTTTATCTTTCTATCCATTAATTTCCCTTCATTTATTTATCCTCACATTGTTCCTTTTTTTATCTTGGTTTCTATTATTTTCTCCAACAATAGTGACTGTATATATGTTTAATACGACAGTTTACTTGTTTATATATTTTCCTTCTTTTCTAATTTTTATTATATGTTATTCTCGCGTGGGTGATATTTCCTAATAACAACGGTTCAGTCGAATTTTTCAACTTGATTATTTATGTTCTGTTTCATCACCCGATAGTGTATTTGTCTCTTTCTTTTTCTGTGAAATTTTGTGTTCTCTATATATCGTTTTTTTTCGCACTTTTTCTTAATTATGTACCACTTTTTTTTCAAAAATTGATGTACAGTTATTTTTTATCTTCTTTTTTGATCTTGTTATGTTTTATGTTTCTTAATAAAAGTCTTGTATTCTTACCATTAATTGTATAGCTTCTTTTTTTCTTTGATTTCATCCTATCCCTTCTTTCGTTTATTCTCTCTTTCTCTAAACTGATTATCCTATTACAGATATTTCCGTTATTATGTTTTCTTTCCTTCTCTGGTTCTGTTTTAGTTTCTCCCTCTCTTTTTTCTGCGTTCTTATTGTCTCTCTTGTACATATTATTTGTAAATATGTTTTTCTCTGCAAATATCACAGTGCAAAACATGTAGACTTTTTAACACCCTCCCAAATGAAATAACAGTTCATCACCCAAGTGCATTTAGAATCAGCAGCAACATTGCTTTACTACGAAGTTGCAATTATTTATTCACAACTAGACTATGTAAAGTTCAAAATTGAACAAAAAAACAAATACACAATAAGTGTACTCGGATACTGAGATTGAGAGTGCAATAACCTTTACACGTAAACAATAAAAATAACAATGTGTCGACTTTAATAGATAATGATTATATATTCAGATGAAGATAAAGTACTAAAGTTGTGCGCATTATAAGGTAACTCAGCAGGAAAACCAAATAAAAATGAAACAAACGTTGAGTGATTTCTTTGTATATTATATATTTATTGTAAACCTATTTGCAGAGTATGGTAATATTTAAATATGTATATTGTGAAATACTCACACGAGATAACCTTTACACTGATGTATATGTATATATATATATATATATATATATATATATATATATAGAGAGAGAGAGAGAGAGGGGGGTTCTTTCGCATCAGTGCAGTTCCAACGAGAGAAAAAAAGTATATTTAATCAATTGTGGTTACCAACGCTTGTAAAAAAACTTTTTCAATAATTATTTATTATCTTATCATTTAAACATTTTAAGTTTTTAAAATATACTTTCATAACACGTTTCGAGCATTTATCGTTTATCCATTATGCTCTCTTCAGATGTAAATTCCATTTGATAAAAGTGTTTCATTTGAGAAAACGTTTCATTTTTCTTTCAATTAAAAGTGTCTGTTCCATTTGACAGAAACATGTTTGTTCCGTTTGACAGAAAAAATGCTATCTTGTTGAGATAAAAATATATTCAGTTTGGCCAGTGTTGAAACAGTCATCCAGATATCTTTTCCAAGATTTTATGAATAGGGATTTTGTATTTGGTCCATAAATTGATTCTATCTTTGTGTATAATATTTCTTCTAGGTAGGCTAGTGTCAGGGTAGCATATGTCGGTGCCATATTGGTTCCCATTGCTGTACCTAAGGTCCGGATGAAGTTTTTAAATTCGAAGGAGTTATTGTTGAGGATGATGTTTATACTGTCGATAATAAATTGTTTAGTAAACTTGGGTGTAGAATTTGCGGATGTTTGTTAATCCAGTATGAGATTGCTTCTTTACCTAGGTCATGGGGTATGTTGCTATACAGGCTGCTAACGTAAAATGCCACTAGTTCAGTTCCTGGGGTTACTGTTTGTGGTAAGGAGCTTAGAAAGTGTATGCTGTCTCTAATGTAGCTTCTTACTTGTCCGGTGAAAGGTTGTAGTAAAATGTGAATGAGGTTGCTAAGTCTGCTTTCATTCTTTGGGATCCCACATGGGGTAACATCAACGAATTACACAACACACTACAAAATCTACACCCCAAAATCAAATTCACACTAGAACACAATCACAAAGAACTACCCTTCCTAGATATACTAGTTAAAATTATGAACAATCATATTATCACAGACATGTACCACAAACCCACGGACACCCAACAATACCTCCACTTTAAAAGCCATCACCCCAAAAGCTGCCTAAAATCTATACCCTATTCTCTAGCACGCAGAATATGCACTTTAGTCAGTGACAAAGACCTCCGGATTGGCCGACTGGATGAACTACGTAAGACATTAGCAAAAAGAGGATACCCCGCACAAATAATACACAAAGGTATATAATTAGCAGAACAAATACTATTAGAACAACTACGAATTCCAAAAAAACAGAACAAAGAATACATATTAGCATAGTATCTACACATAACAAAAACAACCCAGAATTATTCACAGAGATAACAAGAAACCTAACCTTACTAGATTAAAATAGCAAACTAAGCAACATACTTAAAACAATGAAGATAATCAAAAGCAAACGCCAACCGAAAAACCTCAAACAAATTCTAACCTCATCAAAATTCAACCAACACGTATCACAAGGGGTCACAAAATGCAACAAAGAAAGATGTGGAGTTTGCGACATAATAATAGAAGGTAACACATACACATTTAAAAATCCAACACAAACTTTCAAAATAAAGAAGGATCTAAACTGCACCTTTAAAAATGTCATATATGTACTTGAATGCATAACATGTAAAAAATACTATATAGTTGCCACAAAAACATTCAATAATAGAGTGGCCCTCCATAAGAGCAATATAAAAATTCAAGAAAATAGAAAATTGCCTGTTTCCAAACATGTACACTCATGCAGCAGTGGAAAATTCCAGATAATGCCCATTTTCCAAACTCAGGACTATTCATACCTCCTAACACAAGATAAAATCTTCATATACAAATTCAACCCACTATTAAATAAATCATAAGACAAATCACACCACAGTCATATAAAAACAAGTACGAACACATGTATAAACAGGAACCCATCTGCACTCGGACACGTGTGCATTTGCACACCCTAACACATGGAACGAATACATACCCCATGTGAGTGTATTCATACACACATGCAGAAAATTATATGAATGTGTGTATCTATCTATCTATCTATCTATCTGTATATATATATATATATTTCTATAATTCTATTTATATTTCAATCTACCCTCAATCTTCCTTCCCCCTCTCTTACTTTTTCTCTCCACTACCTATCTATCTACTCACCCATCCTCTTTTCTACTAATCTCTCTCCAAACCCAAGCAAACATCCTCACCCCCAACAACACCACATATCCACATTAATGTGTGAACCCAGCAGGGACACCGTCATGAATGATCGGGAATGACCACACCCACACATACCATACGGATTCGACCGACAGCAATTAAAGTAATAAAACCTAATACACCAATGAACTTAAATGACCAAACACTGGCCAAACTGAATATATTTTTATCTCAACAAGATTTTTTCTGTCAAACGGAACAAACATTTTTTCTGTCAAATGGAACAGACACTTTTAAATGAAAGAAAAATGAAACGTTTTCTCAAATGAAACACTTTTATCAAATGGAATTTACATCTGAAGAGAGCATAATGGGTAAACGATAAATGCTCGAAACGCGTTAAGAAATTATATTTAAAAACTTAAAATGTTAAAATGATAAGATAATAAATAATTATTGAAAAAGTTTTTTTTACTAGCGTTGGTAACCACAATTCCGCATATATATATATATATATATATATATATATATATATATATATATATATATATATATATATATATATATATATTATATAGAATGAAGTAATAAAATAAGGTGCCAATCAAATTGTAAATTATAAGATGTTGGTTGAAGCTTATATCTTTTGTTGGATTGCTTAATTAATATTTATTTATAAAAATATTATTGTGTATATATATATATATATATATATATATATATATATATATATATATATATATATATATATATATATATGAAGAAGACTGGAAAGGAATTAGAGAAGCAAAGCCAAATCAACATTCAATTCAATTGCTCAGAGCAAGGTATATTCCGCAAAAAAAGCAATTCAAGTTAAATTTTCCTTAAGCCAGGTATTTCGAAGATCAAAATTGCTTAGATCCCAGACAAAGCCAGTTATCTCTCTCTTTCTCTCTCTCTCTCTCTCTCTATATATATATATATATATATATATATACATATATATATATATATATACATATATATATATATATATATATTCGTGTGGATAAATTTTGCAACCCATTCAAGTATGTTCACATCTCTCATTATTTCTCTGTCTGTAAACTACTACATATTTTTGGAGTCCGTTTAAAAAGTTACAGTACCGAAACAGACAATTTACAGAACCCACATTCATTTAATGTATTTCACCGGCATGAAATTAGAAAAAAATGTATATATATATATATATATATATATATATATATATAGACTACATATCTTTATTTAGGAGATTCTTAATCACAATTTTAGCGGATTAGGAGCAATTAAAGTATTAACAGTGACCTATATTGGATGACAATATGTTATGACTAGTTCGATTAGAAAAAAAGGTTTGATAATGACACTAACTGTAATTCATGGACTTTATTTGTCTATGTTTTTCATTGTTACTTATAGAATAAGCAGTGAGAATTACCACACAAATAAATAAATAAATATCAACATTTTCACATGTGTTGGTGTATGCCGAAACAAGTGTATGAAAGATAAGGAAATAAATAGTGAAAAAATAGAATCACTCTTTCAAACATTTGATATGATACCGCATCGAATAAAAACTATTGGGTATATGAATATATATATATATATATATATATATATATATATATATACATATATATATATATATATATGATTCATAAAAATAACCTTGAAGCATGACGTAAATACACTCGAATTAAATATATTTTACTGTTACATACTACTTGTGTGTGTAGGTTAGTAAATGCCGATAACCCTATAAATAATAGTGAGGGATGTAATTTTTAAATATATTTGTCAGCGGAACTGAGATATCTATATACACTCCGATTTTCATGTCTGCACGTTCATTTTTGTAAAAGAAATGTCTGAGAATATTTACCATTTTTAATCTCATTAAGATTGCTTTCGTTATTTGTTAGTTTAACTAATGAGAAGTTTGCAGATATTCATTTTTAGTGAAAATTTTAAATGATGATCTCACCATACACAGAAAAGATCTATTGACCGTTTTAACTCACAACAAACGGAAATATGCGACTGACCAAAATAGAAACAGTTACTTTAATTTTAATTTCTTACTTCTAATTACATTAATTCTTCCATTGAAGATTAAAGTAGTTTTGTGTACGAAATCTGATGCCACCAGTTGGAATCAGTGATCTTCCTAAGTTAAATGTTAGTAAACTTTTTATTTTAATAAACATATTGAGTTCACAATTGTCAAGGGCTGGTTGGAGAGCGTTTCTACAAAGGTCATACGTGTAACAGCATTACATAGACCCGTGTTACACTTTTGAGAACACTAAAGCGTATTTGAGATCTTCCACGACATCACCATTTCCGCCATATATCCCTAAATCGGATGATTGCAACCATATTGATTGTTATGTATTAGCACATTATGGAAATACACCAACTATATCACCTGCACTACCAAATGAAAGCTGATTATCAGAATGACACTGGTATTTATCCTTCTCTCGAAAAACACTGTGAAGGCAGCGTGCTTCAGGTTCAGGTCCCGCTTGAGATCATTGTGGAGGCACAGGGCGGCTACTTCGAGTGAGATATATTCAGTAAAAGAGCCTCTAAGAAAGGGACTTTGTATTTCAACAATACATATATTATCTACAATATGGCATGTGGGTTTCTTTTGCTAAAAGTGTCAACATTGTCTCGGATATCCTGGAAAACCAGAAATAATATCCAATGATCATCTTGCTCTATTAATATCAAACAAACCATCATTATAATACCAGCTTCAATTATTTAAACAAAGGCATCTTTCCATTAAAAATATGGTTTACTTTTAAAGGAAATTTAAGATTTCGATGAGTTAGATTTTCTTTTCATAACGTTTCTCATTCGAGATATTTTTCGAGAGTTTACTTGGGTTTAATTCAAGAAAGTTCGAACGATATGGAAAACGTACACATTATAAATGTAATTTGTAAATAAATTGGGCATACAAACGCGTATAATTTCCGGGTAATATGACTGTAGCTGAAACCTTTTGGCAAGTAGCAAAGTGTAATATACGTTCTGATACTCGATCTCATATTCTCTGTCTACTTTTAGACTGAGGCAATTGGTATGTGTTTCCAAATGCAGAGATGCTGGTTTGTTGCATCTTAAAAACAGACCTTGTGTGTAACTCTAGACCGGTGGACAGTATTTAATATGTCAAGCTTAGATATGTTTCTGATTGTAGAACTTTGTTAAAAGTAAACGGATCTCAAAATTATATTATTAATATATTTTGTAAACTAATCTAACAAAGACTGATAACGTCTTTCCAAAAGCTATGCTAAACATATCACTAACTTATTCAATATTATCAGGCTAAACTAATTATATACTTCTAAATCTACTTTTTAGATGAATACCACTTTACAGGTAATTGCGATATACAATGTAACTGCTGAATACATACATTTAAGCTTAAGAGACATAGTAGTTTCACTCAATAAATATTTTTACATATACTTGAATCTAACTACGAAATGTATTTATCATATATCTGTATTCGCGTTATATATGAAATGTATTTACAATATATCTGTATCGACCTGTATATGAAATGTATTTATACTATGTATGTATCAACTTATACATGAAATGTATTTCTCATATATATATTTCGCATTTTACATTCGTCACACGTCTTTCTCAGACTCAGTATTCTTAGTTCCAGTTTCATGTGATTTACTTTATGTGTGCCAAATCAACCCGTTTAATGTTTCTGTCATTAGACCATTTTCAGTTTTAGAAAAGCAGGGTTTTAAGGTTATTTAATGCTGTATAACAATCCTTCTAGTTAATGAATAGTTGAACAAACTAATTTAAACCTGCTTATCGAACGGTGTCTGCACAAAACCTGGGTATGTGAGTGTCCATCTTTACTTAGTTTCTACTGCTTTATAGATATCACATAGTATAATATTTGTCATAGTTCGAACAAAAATGCACTACTTAGTGTATGCATGTGAAAGTAAGTAACAACGATGAATGCATTTACGTGATGTTTTATTGGTAACAAAACATTAGAATGTATATTTTTAAGCAAACATTATTCGGGGTAAACCTTTCCAAATGATATCAGTGTGCCTTATCGTTAAAACACATTACTACGTGATTGGTTTACTACAAACTGCAACATGATCGTCTTCAAATATGACATAAACTAAGACTTGTTATAAACCGTCCTCGTAAGTAATCGAATTTCGTTCATTTAATTCATCAGTTTTAATTATCTTATAAAATATGTGGACCTTCCATCACTTTAACCCTTATCATGAGTAAATAATTATGAGAACACAACTATGGACCATGCCATCGGCTATTTGCAGTTACATTATTATCTTATATACTATGTGTATGTGCTTGTGTCGTCTGTTTCTCACAGAAAATGAACGTATTAATGTCGGAACACAATGTAATTGTGTTACGATTAATTGGATCTGATGAGTTGAATACAAGTTATTATTTGGGTTTGTGACAAAGGGAGTGTTAATAAACTTTTCCCAGTTTTTTAGTGCGCAATTAGATCGAAATACATCTGATAGGATTTGAAATCGGCTGATTTCATAGTCAAGTCAGTCACCTCTAAACGAAGAGTAAACACCGATGAACTCACATCGTATTTTCAATGACAAATGTGCTCAATCCATATATATATCTTTAGGAGGTTTAAAACGACACATGACAATTCATATTAACCCCGATGACACTGCCTGAGGTATCCTTCCCTACGTGAAATGCTATAAATGTGTTCAGACACTTTTATACCTAAAAGCTATTTGCAAGTGCGTATTAGAAATTCGCGTCACAATAAAAGAAACACTTAACAAGAAGTCATACACGGTTAGATGTACTTATATGCGTGTCTGTGTATATACACCCCTCTCTCTTTATTTCTCTATCTCTGTCTTTCTCTCTCTCTTTCTCCCTCTCTCTTTTTATATATATATATGTATATATGTATATATATATATATATATATATATATATATATATAAACACACACACACACACACACACATATATATATATATATATATATATATATATATATATATATATATATATTTAGGCAAATATTATTAAATAATACTGACTGGTTTTGTTTGATAATACTTTTTTTAATATTTTCAATTCTCTGAATGGTCCATTTAGTGTTTCGGTCAAATTGCCGTATGTAAGTTCCATGTGTTTCTAGTTCCATTTTCTTTTCTTGTTTTGCGAGTACTTTCGATTTAATTCGTCAAATAATCTTCAGACGGTGTTAATTTTGGTTTCTTAAAAAAAATATGTCTCTACTGTTGAGTTGTTTAATCATCATAACGCCCAGTTATTTACAACTTAAAAAGGAGCGTTAATAATATTAGGATGTTACATAAGAGCGTGATTACGTTCTAAGAGCGTGCAAGATACAACAGTTTGATTGTTTCACCGTTAATAATTTGATTACGTTCTGAGCGCGTTCAATATTCAAACGTATAATTCCTTAATGGCTCAGAATGTAGTATGCTAGACACTTTAAAATATGATGTTTCAATGCCCCATGGGAGAATGCATCTCCGACAATAACAATATAACTAATTCATCGGTGTCACAACAACACTTTCCCGAAGATTACCATTACATCTCTCTGACACTAGCCTTATTTGCCAGCACATGACTGCCCCATTCACATATAGACACATACTAACTAACAATACTAAAATAATACACCACGATGCTCACACCGAAATATTAAACACATATTGAAGTCTTCTCCATAAACATCCCACAATCAATAATGTGAATTACGAAACTAATCATTGTTTTGATTAAATGAAATACGACATTATCATGGGTTTTTTGTTCACGCTTTACATTAATAGAAAGGAAGTAAGATGTTTTACTTCATTTCAATTTATTTCTATCAGATATTTTTATTTTGAAAATTAAAGGAATTAACAATAAGCGTATAAATGTAAGTAAAGGATTTAGAGTAATGCGATGTAGGCCACGTGGATTTTCTCTGATCTTTTGGAAGCACCTGGGTGATATTAGATGGTTAAAGTTACTTACAATTATTTCAATAGATGTCAATATACATACACGGCTAATCAACTAATCAATACAAAGTACATACTTGAGCTCATCCTAAAAAATGAATATCTGATACATAAAAATACGAATCAAGAAGTAATGTTACACTATAGATTGTGCGAAAAATTGCTTAGATCACAGACAAAGCCAGTTATCTCTCTCTCTCTCTCTCTCTCTCTATATATATATATATATATATATATACATATATATATATATATATATATATATATATATATATATTTATTTATAAAATACAGAAATTCAATGTAACATCAGTACCGTCGGTTTCAAAGCGGGAGGTTGATCCCGATTATCGTCAGCTGATAAACATATTTAGGAATGGTGGGACTTATTCGGTCACGTCTGGGATCACGTAGGACGTGATTTGTGTAAAATGGGGGGGGGGGGGTTACATATGTGTGCATGAGGGGTTAAATTTAGATTCTAATATTTAAATTGTTAATGTATATAGAATTGTTATTAATTAAAATAAAGCAGAAGAAAAAGTTTTTTTGTAATATATATAAAAACTAAAAAGTGTAAGAAATTCTGTAGGGTAGGGGTCGGGGTTTGGGGGCCAGGAAGTAATGGGGAAAGACGAAGTGGAGATGCAGGGTAAGACATCGAGCGGAGGGAGGAGAGAAGGGAGGGTCTAGGTGTGGTAAACATTGATAGCCGTTGGTTCTAAGGCTCGGCACCGCCGCTAACTTTTCGACCCCATATCGTAGCATAAAGTGTAAGAGTGGGGAAGAAGGGAATAATATTACTGTTAATAATAATAGTCAAAATAATAATAATGGTGGTGGCCCGGCGAATTTAAAAGATAAAAATAAAAATAAAACTAAACAAATAAATAAAAATAATAAGAAGAATAAAAATAAAAATAAAAACCCCGCGTGGCAGGGAAAAATACTGTAGGCATAAGCGTGTTATTAAAATAGCACTGGCTATTTGGTGTAACGGTTTCTGGGTGTCAAGCGGGTCCTAAAATGTAATACTGAGTGAAGTGTGGAGAGGTATAAGGGAATGAATTTGGGGAGCTTGAAAATTTTAAAGGTTAGATGACTTAAAACGGAGGTTATGGAAAGTAGAGGATATGGAAGTACTATAGAAAAATTATAGAACGATAAATGAGCCTCGGATCCAACTGACCGATTCACTATCAACAGGTTCGGCTGTTGACGGCCCGAAAGGGCCTGCTACGAATCTGTTGATAGTGGATCGGGCTCTAAGGGTGTATTAAAAAGATCAAATATTTAAGGGGTCCGGCACGGGAGAAGTCTAATGGAAATTGGATGTCTGTCTAACGGCTGTCTATGGCATTATCTAAAGTCGGTGTTTACAAAGGGGTGATGTTTACAAAACAGGTAGTTCTTCGTTGTCGAGGGGGGGGACAATTAATCGATGAAGGTAGGTGTCTGATTCTAATAATTGGGGTTGCTTGGGGTGGGTGGATAACTTAATAAGAAATATATAAAAAAATATAAGAAAATAAGAAAATATATAGAAAAATATAATAAATCAATAATAAAAAAACACTAATAAAAAATAAGAAAATAAAAAATAAGAAATAAAAAATTAAAAATAAAAAATGTTAAAAATATATAAAAAGGGTATTAAGAAAATAAAATTAAAAATTGAAAAAATAAAAATTAAAAAGATTAAAAATTAAGAGATATAAAAAAATTAGGGAATTGCGTTTATATCTAGGGTTAGGTGAGGGGGTAAGGGCCATATGGGGTTGAGAAATAGAGTGGTGGGTCAAGGCAGGGTGTGCGAGATGGGTTTGTCTTAGTCATTAGTTCAGTTTATGAGGAGTGCTTTGCGTCTGTGGATACAGCCCCGGAATACCTCATCTCTTGAGTTTAAGCAGGTGATATGCGGGTCCATAATGGCTCGTAATATGTGGTATTTTTCCGCATCACTAAACACCAGAACGAGGGTAGGCCATGCCTTTCTCCGTTTACTCGATAAGCATTTCCCTCCCACACACAGCCTGCACAAACTCTTCAACAGGAACACAGTCAAGGTGAGCTATTCCACTGCCCCATCCATAAGGAAAATCATCTCCACAGAATCCAAGACACCAGACCCCACAGGATGCTCGTGCCATAACAAGAACGACTGCCCTTTAGAGGGGAATTGCAAAGTCAGCTCCCTAATTTATGAGGCTAATGTTACAAGCCTCCCCAGCGGGTTAACAGAAAAATATATCGGAATGACACAAGGACCCTTTAAAAACAGACTATATGTACATAGGCATACATTCAAATACAGAGCCAGAGCCAACACCAGCCTTGCAACCCGTATATGGCAACTGAAAGACGACGGGACCCCATTCACCATTAAATGGAAGAACATCGAGAGAAGACCATCTTTCTCCCCAGCCATCAACAAGTGCCCCTTGTGCGATGCGGAAAAATACCACATATTACGAGCCATTATGGACCCGCATATCACCTGCTTAAACTCAAGAGATGAGGTATTCCGGGGCTGTATCCACAGACGCAAAGCACTCCTCATAAACTGGACTAATGACTAAGACAAACCCATCTCGCACACCCTGCCTTGACCCACCACTCTATTTCTCAACCCCATATGGCCCTTACCCCCTCACCTAACCCTAGATATAAACGCAATTCCCTAATTTTTTTATATCTCTTAATTTTTAATCTTTTTAATTTTTATTTTTTCAATTTTTAAATTTTATTTTCTTAATACCCTTTTTATATATTTTTAACATTTTTTATTTTTAATTTTTTATTTCTTATTTTTTATTTTCTTATTTTTTATTAGTGTTTTTTTATTATTGATTTATTATATTTTTCTATATATTTTCTTATTTTCTTATATTTTTTTATATATTTCTTATTAAGTTATCCACCCACCCCAAGCAACCCCAATTATTAGAATCAGACACCTACCTTCATCGATTAATTGTCCCCCCCCCCTCGACAACGAAGAACTACCTGTTTTGTAAACATCACCCCTTTGTAAACACCGACTTTAGATAATGCCATAGACAGCCGTTAGACAGACATCCAATTTCCATTAGACTTCTCCCGTGCCGGACCCCTTAAATATTTGATCTTTTTAATACACCCTTAGAGCCCGATCCACTATCAACAGATTCGTAGCAGGCCCTTTCGGGCCGTCAACAGCCGAACCTGTTGATAGTGAATCGGTCAGTTGGATCCGAGGCTCATTTATCGTTCTATAATTTTTCTATAGTACTTCCATATCCTCTACTTTCCATAACCTCCGTTTTAAGTCATCTAACCTTTAAAATTTTCAAGCTCCCCAAATTCATTCCCTTATACCTCTCCACACTTCACTCAGTATTACATTTTAGGACCCGCTTGACACCCAGAAACCGTTACACCAAATAGCCAGTGCTATTTTAATAACACGCTTATGCCTACAGTATTTTTCCCTGCCACGCGGGGTTTTTATTTTTATTTTTATTCTTCTTATTATTTTTATTTATTTGTTTAGTTTTATTTTTATTTTTATCTTTTAAATTCGCCGGGCCACCACCATTATTATTATTTTGACTATTATTATTAACAGTAATATTATTCCCTTCTTCCCCACTCTTACACTTTATGCTACGATATGGGGTCGAAAAGTTAGCGGCGGTGCCGAGCCTTAGAACCAACGGCTATCAATGTTTACCACACCTAGACCCTCCCTTCTCTCCTCCCTCCGCTCGGTGTCTTACCCTGCATCTCCACTTCGTCTTTCCCCTATACTTCCTGGCCCCCAAACCCCGACCCCTACCCTACAGAATTTCTTACACTTTTTAGTTTTTATATATATTACAAAAAAACTTTTTCTTCTGCTTTATTTTAATTAATAACAATTCTATATACATTAACAATTTAAATATTAGAATCTAAATTTAACCCCTCATGCACACATATGTAACCCCCTCCCCCATTTTACACAAATCACGTCCTACGTGATCCCAGACGTGACCGAATAAGTCCCACCATTCCTAAATATGTTTATCAGCTGACGATAATCGGGATCAACCTCCCGCTTTGAAACCGACGGTACTGATGTTACATTGAATTTCTGTATTTTATAAATAAATATTTACGCTCTTAATCCTCCGAAATCTCAGATTTCTTAATTAATCGAGCACTCTGCTGGTTTTTCCTGCCCTACCATACAGTACTTATATATATATATATATATATATATAACATTATATGAAATGAAATAATAAAATAATGTGCGATTCAAATTTTATTAAAATTCAAAATTCAGGCAAAGTATCTCAACGTCCTGAACTCATGCGTTTTCAAAGATAATTATTCTTCTTAGAGGATCATTACCGCAGTGACTTTACTACAGGTGATTAAATTACACTTTGAAATAATATACAAATATAAACAGAAATACATAGGAGTACATAACACATCAAATATTTCAAGCCAAAAACATACTTTAACATAACGTTAAATTCGAAAGTAATCACTTTTCAGTAAGCCAAGTAAACAGAACACATTCTCTCTGATCAGAACGCAATACAAAAGTCGCCGACTGTCTTCTTCTTCAAACGACGTTACCCGAGCGGATATTATTTCGAATTTAACAAAAAAGAAAATGTAATCAGACACCAACAGATGTATTAAATCAATTCAACTCACACCGGATGTTACTTGTCTGGGTCAAATCAGGTCAAACAGGAAAGGGTGTGTAAATTTAGGTCAAATCCTCAAATTGCAATCCAATTCTACGTATCATAACTGTCTGGCTGTACCATAAAACACCAAATCTCACAGATCCTGCCCTATCAAAAGTATATTGAGCTTCAGTCTTTATCCGGATGTTTCACTAATTAAAAGATATTAGTTACCTCGAATATCTTTTGTTGGATAAACTTCATATATATATATATATATATATATATATATATATATATATATGATAAATATGTGAATATATATTTTAGAATATTTAGTAGGCTAAATCATAAGACCACCAAACATACATAATATACACACATATTAAGCATATTTTATAAAATGGAATTCCCCTTTTGTGTTAAACCGATGTGTTGAATGACTTATTTCAAAAGTGTAATGAACGTAGATGGGTCAAAGTGTACAATTTGTAAACTTTTTTCAGCTGTATGTTGTCTTGAAATACCGTTCTAATATCTATGTGATAGGGTAGCCGGTATAATACATATCGAGTGTACTTTTATTCATATAAATAAGTTGTATAACATATATAAGTAAATGTATGATATACATATATATATATATAATTATATATATATATATATATATGTATATATATGTATATTGTGTATATATACATATATAGCTCAGTAAATAAATATAAATATATTCCAACAATAGTATAGAAAAATAAACTAATAGCATAGATAATTATAATTATTTACTTATATATATGTATATATATATATATATATATATGTATATATATATATATATATATATATATATAAAGAGGTGTACTAAAAGCGAACTTTTAGGAAAGGTAAAACCCTATTGTGAAGAGTATACAGCTCAATATCCAGGATAGAGCAGGTAGAAATGAAGGAGAGTGGAAAGGAATTGGAGAAAGCAAAAGCCAAATCAAAATTCAATTCAAAAGTTCAAAGCAAGGTATAATCCGCAAAAAGGCAATTTATTCAAGTTAAATTTTCCTTAAGCCTTGAATAAATTGCCTTTTTGCGGATTATACCTTGCTTTGAACTTTTGAATTGAATTTTGATTTGGCTTTTGCTTTCTCCAATTCCTTTCCACTCTCCTTCATATATATATATATATATATATATATTATATATATATATATATATATATATATATATATATATATATATATATATATATATATATATTTATATATATATATACAGGTTGATAAATATATATGAATATAGTTACACAATAACATACAATAATTTCCTTATAGCGTAAGAAATTATAATATAGAAATAGATAAAAACAGAAAAATGGTAAGGGCTTAAGTCTTTGCAACTATCGGATTACATATGTAATATAATTTTATATGTATATTAGTAGTGCATATGTTCTTAGTAATGTGTTTTATTAGGATTGTGTTGAAAAAATAGTAAGAATGGAAATGTGTATGCATACAAACACAAACTGAACAAAACTATATATATATATATATATATATATATATATATATATATATATATACAAATATAACCAAACCTATTCACCTATATAACTATATATGGTGTTGCATGTGAAAGTCGAATGAGTGTTCTTATACATGTATTCATGAACAAATGATCAATACTAATTATTATTCTATCTTCTAATACTTGATACACGGATATGAATTTCACATTGAGAACTTATTTCCATTCCATTGTTAATCCTTGTAAAATACTAGATACACATGATGTAATTTTAAAAATTACAAACAGTGAAAATATCAACTTATTCAGCAACATTGGCTGGTCCTTTGCGATCACGATGTTACGTTTGAAAATCAAAATGAAAAATAGCAAACGGAGTTGCTAAGATGAAATATTTCAGAGAGAATGAAAACATTTCAGCTAAGCACACATTAAATTGTTTAGGAAGTAAAAGTAACTTTGATATTTTGAGATAAGATTCACCTGTTGCTTCTTAAGTGATTGAACTAGTGTCCAACTTATTGAAGTGTCCGACTCATTGAAGTGTCCGACTTATTGAAGTGTCCGACTTCTTCAAGTAACTTCGTTTGACAAAAGCTATTTCGAGTTTTGTTGGGCTTTTTAGTGCAATGCTTTTAGAACTGATTAAAAGTGTTGATATCGATTGAAGTACCAGATGAATATTTAAAAGGTATAGAATACGAGGGGAAATTGCTAGGAAAGAGAAATGTTCCAAGATGAGAATATACATTAGAAATTGGAGAATTTAAATACAAACGTTTACAGAATGAGGCTGATTGGAATTGCTAGCAAAAGACAGTTAAATAGTTAGAACTAATATCGCTCAGGATTTGTAGATAAGACACACGTAGATTAAAGGTGATATGGCACGAAACAGAGAATGAAGGAATAATGAGAATAGCGAAAGATAGACTAACATGAAAGATGCGTATAACAAACTAAAAAGAAAATAAAACATTGAAAATGGCAGAATAAATAAAAAGAAAATAAATTAAATGGGACTTTACAATGAAAATCGAAGGAAATTGAGAAAGAACGAAAGAAAAGAAAAGGTTAAAGAGAAAACAGAAAGAATGAAAAAAGTTGGAAAATAGAAAAAGAAAAAACATGAAATGAAGAAAACAAGATTTATACTGAAATGCAAAAGCCGTTACAAGACTCAGAAAGCTTTGAAACTTTTGAATTCGCAAATGAAGGGTTTGATGAAAAGGTTGAGCTTTAAAAGTGGAAACATAAACACAACACTAAAACTGAAAACAAGTTGCTATCACGAGGGGAAATAACTGAACACACAGCATATGCGTGCGAACACATAACTTTTAAGATATATATACTCTAATCGAACATAGACCATTAAAGTATGTATAGGTTGTATTTTTATTTGTCGCGTATTCATCGTTTAGTGATTGATCTTTATTATTTTTCCTTTCTTGGGAATCTTCACCATTTTCGCTATTTTGTGTGTATATGATGTGTGTTTTTTAAATGTGTTACATTCGTCATCTTTATGTGTTTTCTTGATTGGGAATATGTGCCACCATTAGTGTGTGTGATATGTAGTCGATTGCTAACCATTTATGCAAACAACAATTACAAATCATGATAATATATTTTATTAATTGAATAATGTTTTCTTTCATTTTCGAGATTACCTGAATAAATGCATCGATGTACAGAAAATGATACAAGGCAAATGAAAATCCTCTTTTATTTATTATACTTGATCCGTTCCGGATTGTTTTTGTTCGTTCATTCTTCCGCTGTTATTGTCGTTCGAATCTCACACGCTTTACTTTTTATTTTTCATGATTTTACCGAAATATAGATTTTACATTCTACATCGATATACCGACTGTAATCGGATGTGCCAAGTGGTCGATACTTAGACTGTTCTAATTTTCTGATTTTCATAAATAACCTCCCTGGTGAAATTGCTTCCGAGATGGTATAGTTCCTTATGATACGACGCTCTCTTCTCGACATGTAGGCAAAACAAACACACACATACCCACGGCGATGGCTTGGACAATGACCTCCAGTCCGCAGTGGAATGGAGACATGAATGGATTCTTACATTTAATGCTAATACGACACAGCTCATTTCATTTACATTCATGAGAACCCTGTCTAACCACCGATTTAAATGACATATAGCAGCCTGCCCGAGAGACCATCGTTCAACCTACTCAATTGAACATGTACAAGTAACCTGAATTGAAACACACACATTGAAGACTCCTTGGAACGTTTCCTCCGTCTACAACACTTTTTATACTTGCCAGTAGACAGGATCTCTGCAATACTACCATTCGCCAATGCATGGAGTATTGTTGTCACATCTGACATGGTGCCCTAACAATTAGCCTCGCTCTCTCTTCTTGATAGGTCACACACTATCTCCTGTCTTATCGCCACAATGTTGAATCTCTGTCTATGTTTACAAGTACTTTAATGGAATGTGTTTCGAAAATGTAAACACAGCATATCGAGACTTTTCAACACATCTTTATTATAAGCCCTGCAAATATAATTAACTTTATAATGGTACTGAATGCAATTTCCTTGTTTTGATCATGCTTGTTAAGTCACGGGTATATTTTAACTGTTATTTCTAATAAGAAAAAGAAATAAACTAGTAATTCACGCAGTGTTATTATTTATACCAAGGTATTACTTTAATTGAAGAAAAATATGTGAATTGCTACATACGGAGAAATTCTATTTCGGCCCACATTTACAAAAGATGCGTATTTATAACAAACGGAGTAAAATCTTTTATTAATAGTATCTGATGTTTCTCCAATGCAGTTTATGTTATTAAAAGACATATTGGGTGGGATAGTCGATGGAATTAATTTCCAATTTCTTTTTAATTGGACACTTCTACATGAGCTGTTCGTTTAGAACATGGTGTAAAGATGATTAAAATCTCAAAAACTATATACATGCATTAAGATCTATCTTTTCATCATATATTGAGCTTTTAAAGTTATTTGCAAGCAACTGATGTATATATTTGGATACATCTGAAAGGGTTTTTCTCATGTGTATTAAATAAAAAACATGGGTGGTGATTTGTGTATATATATATAGTTAGATAGGGAATATATTCATAGCAATTAAGCTACACAGAGGGTCCGCGTATCATCTCTTTAGGGAATCGTCATGCTAAAATCCATGCAGTTTTTGGTTGGCTGATGTGTTTATACATACACGCCATATTCAGTCTAGCTGGTTAACCAATTGGATTCCTTGTTATCATATTACCCAATGTATTCTCTTCTTCTATTTTCTATAGAGTTGTCCGTCACTGTTTAAAAACCAAAAAAAAACAATAGAATACGAAAAAAAGAAGGAAAATCAACTGACACTTTGTTTGTGAAAAACCCAACGATTGACTAAGACAAAGGATCCGATTAGTTAAACTAGCAAGACTAAACACCACGTGTATATATATATATATATATATATATATATATATATATATATATATATATATATAAACAACACAGCAACACAACATCCATGCATTTGTCGAAATACAATTAGATTCTAGATAAGCAGTGTCAATTATCAACATGCATACATAAAGAAGCTTGTGAAAACCGACCATGCTGAAAAAATTAAATTCGAGGGATAAATTATTACCGACATTACTTTAAACAAGACCACCAAGAAAGAAATAAGTTCATATAACAAATACAACAATTTATTTGGAACAGCCTTATTGCAGCAGTTGAATTTGTGGGAATTCCCAGCCAACATTTTGGCCAGCAATTAATCTGACGCCCGAGTAAGAAAAACGAAAACAAGCATTTGTTTCAGCCATTGAAAATCGCATCAAATTCACTTAAAATAATTTTTTTTAGAAATCAAAACATATTTAGACACAAAATTTACGCTGCAAATAGCGTACACTAAACTAAATAATGAGTGGAAGGTTAAAGAGAGTCAATTGATGGTTCCAGAGCTGGAATCGGTAAAGTTGCAACTCAAATATGTTTAGACGAGCTAAAGAATGTGGAAGTTAATGTGACATGTCTTGAAGTGGAATCTCGAACCAAACAAGATATTTTCCTAGTGTACAGATGTGCGAGATTTGTCGAGCTGAATTAATTAGTCTTGGGTAGTCCTAGGTCATCCACCATCCTAGGCTTTGTCTCCATTTTGGAGTGGAGTAACTTTATTGCTTGCTGCATGAGGCGCGCAGACCGGGGAATGTCGACAGGGCTTCCCAGGCAATCTTTTAAAGGATTCTACTTTTCTCGACTCTCCTAACATTCCGGCCTTGTGCCAAGTATACTTGCGGTTGGGAAGAAAGTAAATACCTGCCAATACTGGCAGTCAAGACTGACGTACAACCACTCCTGTTTTATGTTGTATTATACTTTTGTCAATATATTTGTTTTCTCCAAACTCTGAGTACGTGTCTTGCTTCCGGCCTATTTACAGGGTCACAACAATAATGTGCCAAGATTTCCGTAAAACAATTACTGAAATTTGTAAACAAGAATATGAGTAAATTGAATTTTTATTAGAAAGCTATTATCGCTGGCTGCAATGTATATGTAGGCTTAAAGTTAAAACTGACAACACATATACAGGGTTACACGACGCGATATTGTCAAAGCTCACACATACCTCGCTACACACACACACATATATATACATACATATATATATATATATATATATATATATATATATATATATATATATATAAATATATAACCCAACAAGCCTAACATAGCCAAAACAATAATCTCAGAAAATAGCCAAAAAATGAAATCTATCAACTCTAATGTTAGTTGTTCCAATCCCATAACCACATGCAACTGCAGGCGTACCAGTGATTACCTATTGGATAATAGATGCACACATTCTGACATTGTTTCTGCTTGCACTGTAACTGAACTAAATAGCTCTACAATGAACCCTAGAGATCACATAAATGCAGCCCCAATGAAAACACCACAACCGAGCATTACGACTAATTTGCACCATAATTCTACACCTAATAATTCTACTATCCATCTTCCACATCTGCAAACCGATAATTAGCTTCCAATGCTTGTTAACGATAACGCTAACAATAACATACAATCAATAAACCAACCTTATCCGTATCATACAGTAAATAAAAGTAGACCGGTGAATAGGAATATAAATGGCTCAGGCAGAATAGTAAATCCTAAGATACACACTTATATTGGGGCCACATCTACTTTAATTAAAACTCGAATATATATGCATAATTACTTCTTCAATAACGATGCCGGCAAAAACAAAACATCAAAGACCACTTTAGTTAAAAACTTAAGATCCAATAACATTTCACACAAAATAAAATCGCCCATCCTACAAAAAAATCAAACTCTTATAGCCCATGATCTAGATCTTTCGGTCTATGAAATTCAGAAGCCGTAATGATCGCCACTGCACCTAAATGTTTAAATCTGATCTATTCTAGAAATGAATTAGTGTCCAAATATCGGCATAGACAGAGATTCAAGTATGCACAGTGGAAACCAACACCGCACCCACCGTAGCTGATTTAGTGAGTGTCGGGGCCGGGGTGTCCAGTTTTGGAGAGGTGTTCGTTTAATATTCCCTGCCTAAAAGGTTTAAACTCTGAAAATGACTAAATATCTATTTACATTTTTTAAGTTGTAATAGTCTAAATATTACCATTTTAAAACTCTAAATATTTTTACAATTTCTTAATTAGGAAAAGTTACATCTTAAATTAAATTTCTTAATTTGATAACATTAAATCTTTAATTAAACTATTAAATTATTAAATTCTAATTACTTTAATAACTTCGTAATTATTAATTTCATAGATATTCTAAATTATTTGATAAGGCTAGATCTCTGAAATGTTTTAATGCTTAAGATAGACAAATAAGAAGCTACTTGGGATCGGATTGCAATTAGAGGCTTTGGAGCTAAATTTACACACCCCTTCCCGTCGACCTAGATTTATGATTTGACCATGACAAGTAACATCCGGTGTAAGTGTTGTTTATTTAACATATCTGTCAATATATGATGACGCTTTTTCTATGTTTATTTAGACATATAACATCCGTTCTGATTACGTCGTTTGAATGAGAAGGCATTCAGTGAATGTATTATTGCTTGCTGATCGGCGAGAAGGATTCTGTTACTTGGCTTGCGGGAGAGTGATTCCCTTCAACTTAAACTTTATTCATTGAATTAATCTTTATCGAACACAGAGGAAGAAATTGCCGAATATGTCGGCTCAATTAAATTCATTCAAATCGGATTTAGCGGATTTTCAATTTAACCAGCGAATTATGGTTTGTGCTACTCCGATCAAATCATTAGAACCGTGAATTTTGAACATCATGATTTCGACAGAAAGTGCGTTTACTGCACTTGTTATTTTATTTGGTTCATTTATCGTTGTATTGGATGCATCTGTCACTGTCTTTTACTACATCGATTGCGAATGCATTTCCCGACTGGATAACTTTTTCAATTTTTAAATATGTTTTAAAATGTATGACTTAGATGGAATGTACAGCTTTAACAAAAAAGTATGTTTTTGGGTTGATATATTTGATATGTTATGTACTTTTATGTATTTCTGTATATATATTTATATGTTTTCAAAATGTAATGTAATCACCTGCAGTAATGACACTGCGGTAATGGTCCTCTGAGGAGAAGAATTATCTTTGAAAACTCATAAGTTTAGGACGTTAAGAGTCTTTGTCTGAACTTTGAATTCTAATAAAATTTGATTCGCACCTTTATTTATTATTTCATTTCATATCATGCTATATATATATATATATATATATATATATATATATATATATATATATATATACATGTATACTTTCTTAACTTAGACATTGTTAGATATTCATGTTTTGACAGGAAAGTGTACAATCAAAAATGAATAACATACATAATTCATTTGTCAACTTTTAAAATATTACATCCCATTCGTGGAACAATCAATTATCGAGTATATATATATATATATATATATATATATATATATATATATATATATATATATATATATATATATGCGTTCTGCTAATAACGGACCACTTGCATGTGCGCATCATCGGCTGCTTCTATTCATTTAGACAAAAAAGTTCATTAGAATAATAAAATAAATAAATAAACATTATCAGGCACTGGAATTACATTGTTTCAATATTATATATATATATATATATAAATATATATATTAGTGTTATAATGGAATACTTCCAGGAAGAAATCCGGGTAAGAGAGCTCAATGTGGTAAACAGAGCAAGAATAACGTAAAATATAATAACACGAAATTACATGATTGTCGATGCAATAATTTATTTCAACCTTGCGGTTTTATTCAAGCATCCAATTTGACAATTACATTTTTGAGACTGACAGAAAACTGAATTCACCTTCGACAATTCAAACACAACCAGAGAGAGTGGTGGTCGCGGCCAATCTGAATACCCATTACAGAGCGAGTAGGAATTAACATCTTATATTTAACTAAGGCAATCGAAAGGGATCTTATGGTTTTTTTTGTTTGTTTTAATTAGAATCCTAAAATACGAACGCAATAATCTTTTAAACAAACGCGATGAGTTGATGGCGAAATGCAGACATGAATGTACATTTAAAATTACCAATATCTAATAATCTGATAGACCTCTAGATTTGTAACGGTGAATATACCAAATAGATCATTTATGGTAAACCCCCATAAATATTTACAATAATATCTGTTATGGACATGTAATTACTGACTTGGTGACATTCGTTATAGTTGTTTTACGGATGTATGCATATACGATTGTACTTTAAGATATTCGTTTATTCAGAGTATTTACTTGAAATAAGATAGCCTTATATTTGCTTATATGTATGCATGCGCGTGCGGATGCGCGTGCATGCATGTATTGGTGTATATGTATGTATGGGAAGAGTATGTGCGTATATATACGTACATGTGTTTTTGTATGTATATATATATATATGTGTACGTACATGCATGTGTTTGTGTATGTGCAGGCATGTATGGGTGTGTGGGTATGTGTATGTGTGTGTGTGTGTGTATATCTTGCATATTTATTTTGTCAATATATGTTTATATTTAATTAAACTCTTACCCCGGTTATTTAAAACTTTCCAGGCCGTATATATTATATTATATATGTGTATGTGTGTATATGTGTATACATGTGTGCAGGTGTATGTGTGCATGTATGGGCATGTGCGCGTATATGAGTATAGGTATGTGTGTACGTATGCGTATGACTGTGTATGTTTATATGTATGCGTGCATATGTGCATTTGTGTATGTCTATGTATACACGTATGTGTGTCTCTATTTTGCACATTTGTGTCTATGTGTGCATGTGCGTATATATGTGTGTGTATGTATATGTGTATGTGTGTATGTGTGTGTATGTGCATATGTATGGATATGTGTGTGTGTGTGTGTAGGTATACACTCATTTAGTAATGATATTTTTTAATGAATACTTAAAGACGAAACACATTTATCCTCGATGTCTTAAAATTTTTTTATTCAAGGTAGTAGGTATGGGTGTGCATGCATATATATGTATGTGTGTGTCTGTGTCTGTATATGTATATATATATATATGTATATATATATATGTATATATATATATATATGTATATATATATGTATATATATGTGTGTGTAGAGATATGTGTGTATATGTGGGGATGTATGCATATACAATTGTACTTTAAGATATTCGTTTATTCTGATTATTTACTTAAAATAAGATAGTACATTTTTCGACTGATAATACACTAATCATTGAATTAAATTAAGTATAGTGTATAATATTATCACTAGACAAGATTAGATTGGAATTAGGCTATAATTATAGGCTTCCATAGATTATAAAACTAATGTAAGATGAATTTTGTGAAACTCAGAGTATTAAAATATTACATTTAGAATATAATCTTAAATAATTTTTAGTTTTCAAATTGATACTATCACTCGGATCTAGACAGAATGAAAGCACGACAAGTGCCAATCGGCCGATGACACGCTAACGTGTGTTAATGTCTTATCTCTCTTCCTCCTTGCGGGCCGAAAACTGAATTTCGAGCTAGCCAAAAATTGTGTGTGTGTGATGTTAAGAATAGGTATATGTGTGCGCGTGTATGGAGGCGTATGAACGTTAAATGTCACCAGGTCGGAAATGTAGAAAGAATATGTGCGCTTAACTCAGACGTTATTATTTTAATAAAAACAAACAAAAGACCATAAGATCCCTTTCGATTGCTTTAGTTAAATATAAGGTGTGTATTCCTACTCGCTCTGTAATGGGTAGTCAGATTGGCTGCGACCACCACTTTCTCTGGTTGTGTTTGAATTGTCGAGGGTGAATTCAGTTTTCTGTCAGTCTCAAAAATGTAATTGTCAAATTGGATGCTTGAATAAAACCGCAAGGTTGAAATAAATTATTGCATCGACAATCATGTAATTTCGTGTTATTATATTTTACGTTATATATATAATATATATATATATATATATATATATATATATATATATATATATATATATCCGCTCTCTTAATGACGAACCGCATTCATGTGAGCATCCGCAGCAGCTTTTTGAACATGTTTATCTTCTCTCCAATTTTTTGTTCATTTTTTTTGTAACCTGAGGATAATTACACGAAGAATCGAACACGTGTTTTTGACAGAAAAAAAGCATAAAATAAATAAATTAGCATCATCAAGCACTGGAATCGCATTATGTTTTACATAATTAGAGAAATCTGCCTTAATACACAATATATTTATATACATTGCGGTAAAAACAATTAGACACATACATAGGTAGTCACAGCGGCAATCATACATACGTATGTAATAGAGGCAGTACTATAACACATTGGATGAAAGGTGTCTGAAAGATGTATGTAGTTAGATAGAATGTATTAAGTTTAATTTTGAAATCGATACGTAAAATATTATCCTTGGAAGCTCCAACAATCGAAAGTGTGTAATTAATAAAAACCAATGAATTAGTAAACATATATTTTAAATCCCCTAAAATACGATACTAATATTATCTAGAGGGTGTTTAACATAAGGAAATAACAACACTTGTTTGGTTTTATTGTTTTACTAAAGACATTAGAAAAATATGATTAATTAAATACATAATTAATACATCTCTTGTTTGTAATCTCGATATCGAGTGAGATTACAAACAAGAGATGTTACCATAGTGCAGTGGCTAGGATAATACGCATAATTGTCGCTGTAAGTAAACCTAAGCGTTGCTTACAATATGATCTTGATTGAAGGAAATAATAAAACACCTTATTTATTAACAATGCTTGCAATTGGCTGATGTGTGAGACAGAAAATGGACATTTCATTTCAAATGAATTTTGGAGTACAAACTTACAAAAGACTCATCTGAAAATGTGGCAATGAAAACGCAAAAGAACTCAACATAATTTACGTCAGATTTTCTATTTTTTTTTATCAAATCAGCTAAAATGCGAACCAATGTGTTGGCATTGTCTCTGTCCTCTCGTACATTTCATTGACATCAAGAAAATGAAGAAGAAAAGGAAAAAAACTGTTGCAGTACAATCTTACTAATTTTTTACTTATTGACGCGGAGCTCTCCATGTTTGGGTGAATAATTGGTTCAGTAAATCAACACCAATAAACAGATCGAGGATGGAGGAATGGAGAGAAAATGAGACAACAAAAAAGGAAGAAAAATATATATAGTAAGGGATAGAAAGAGCGAAAAAGAGATAGCGGGAATTGAAGGTGTGTTGATTATTTATCATTCGATGGATAGGAATGCAATTAATTTAGTTAGAAGCCAGGAGAGACACAAAAAAGAAAAACCGGAAGAATTCAACCATTTGATGCAAGTGTCCCTACTAGAGTACACTATCTCGATATTAATAGAATTGTGAGAAAGCTTTGCGTGTGTGCATTTCTGAAGTAAATGCAACTTTTCAATTGTAAGTTTTTATTAATCGAATGTGTATTTAAATAAAACATCCACTAACGTAAAATAGAACGAGAGTAAAAATAATATTATTGACACATCATTTGAGTATAGCAATTTAATTCACCGGAATGCATGTCAGTGTTTTTAGTTAAACAGATCAACTATTATGATATGTTTATATAGTACAAAAGAGTTAATATCTTTGTGACCTTTCAGAAATTAAAAATAAATTTAAGCAACATTATCTGCAAAATATATTTAGAGTTTCATAACAAGTTTATATAATTAAACATTGTATTTAAGAATTTAATAACATAACGACCCTTTCTGAATTACATAAACAACGACCCCGTAATAACTTTCTAACAAAACGACTTCGTAATAATTTAATAAGCAAACAATCCAGGTATAATGTCACATCCATGAAAATAATCATTTGGTAAAAAGAAACAACAGACACTTACAAAAGCGAAACAAAAATGAAATTAAATTGATTTCCGAGCAAGGTTGGGTAGTTACCGCTAGTTTTAAATAATTATAAAAACAAGATTATTACAATTGTAAAACAAAACATTTGATATATATTAGTATGGGACCAAATGTAGCTTAAAGTGATGTTTTAAGTAAGCTCATGTAATTCGTGGTATAAGAATATGAGAATAAATGATTCCAGCTATTTGAAAGAATAATGTGTTCTGCTTTAACTTTAGTCGCGAAACATTTATATTCTGAACTTTTAATTTTAATTATTTTGTCAGGAACTTGTTAACTGTTCCTTAATGCATGCAATCATTATTCTATTTTTTAATTTTATTTCATTTCCATCAAGTTATACATATTCTCTCATTTGATTTATAAATAATTACATAGTTGTATATATAATCATTTGTAAAGCACACCATTAAAAATATCACCTTGTCAATATTGTGTTTAGGCCTCATCAGTTTACGAACAAAATAGACTTGAAAAAATGTTCTTAAATGGTGCAAAATCTGTTTAAATGTTGTTCATACTATGTTAATTCATGTTAAATTGATTCATTACACCAAGATTCAGAAGCGATATTTCACTATTTAGTTTCCATTATATTGTTCGGCAACAACTTGTTTGCACGAATTAACAGCTTGACGATATTTTAAAATTTCGAATAGTTCAGTGGTCTTATTATATTTTGCTTGCTACGGAAAATGTAATTAACTACCGGCACCCCGAAGAAATGTATTACTTCAAATAACTGTATAATTTACTGTTACTATCAACATTTATCTTGGAATCTTATATTTCTGTCAATTTAAATAGTAAAATAAGTGTAATTCTTATTTAAATATTTTTTGGAAATAAATTAAGTAAATATGTCATTTCTTATTCAATTATGTAAATTCATAGAAAGCTAAATTATTTTCAAAAATATTCTTTTAATTAATGTCGTAAACAGAAGTGTCAGCTGCATCATTTAAAATGAATAGAACGAAAGTAACATTTTAAAATGATTTATTTAAAATTCTAACAACTGTATTAAAATTACATGAGAATAAAAATACAAAAGTAAGCATTTAAAATTGCTTAATTCGACGAGATGAGAGAATTCGATTTTAATACAACTCATGTTAAAATAGAAAAGTGGTAATTGTTTTGCGAGATGACGCCATTGAATTTTCTATCAACGTTTTAATTTGCATGACATGATTTTAGAAATGGATGTGAGAGATGGTTTCTTACGTACAGACATAACTAATTGTATGATTAGCAACATTATATTAATATTTAATAAGTACAAATTGTTCAACCGCTGATTTGAATGTTACATCTGATACATTTATTTTGTATTTCACGAAATCTTCACTTAGTAGTTTATTACCATTGACTTTCATTTGTTTAGTTGTTAAACAAATGAATGTATTGTTGTCATCGAGTGATTTCTGGTTCAATTAATTGTTGCTTATCTTACTAAAATATCAAATTGTGTTTGTGAAAATAATAAATACCATAAACAACAAATCTGTAAATATGGCACTACTGTGTATCCGTATCTAAATAAAATAATTCATTCGTTAGCATGAATTTTTTTTAAAGTAATTCTAGTTTAACTGCCCAACAGCGGTTGAAGTTTGACATTAGTGGCATTTGCATTCGAGCTTATGTGGTTTAAGGAGATGTTTCAAATTAGAAAATTGTCTCCTTGAATAATTATGTGTAAAGAAAAGATATTTGCTGGTGATGATTCAAATTTTAAAAATATGTTTCGTTAGATACTTATGTGGAAATAGAAGATAATTGCTGGTTTAAGGCGATGTTTCAAATAAAAAAAATGCCTCGTGGAATAATTATGCGGACAGAAAAGATGTTAGCCGGTATAAGGCGATGTTTCATTTTTTTTTTAAATGCCTTGTTTAATAAATATGCGGAAAGAAAAGATGTTAGCGTCTTCGATGAAAAAATAAGACCGGTTTAGTTTGCATCGTGAAAACCTTTTATTGCACAATTTTATTCTATATTAAGATATCTCTTTCAATGTTTCCTTGGAGGATGCATTCAATTAACTTTTCTTTACTTTCAATTTGTTTCAGCCAGTTTATGAAGAGGCCAAACAAAATCGTGGAAATTATTGTTGTTGTAAATTAAGATACGTTTATAAGTTGTAAAAATAGGACGCTTTCTTTAGATTTTACATTATTTTATTTAGCTAGCTAAATACCAGCCGACTGGGTGATGTAACGTTATTAATAGAATGAACGAAAGAATTTACTATCTAATTATGTTGTGTTACTTTCACGATCCGATTCCCAGATCGCGAGGATAAGCAAGCTTACTATCTTGACCTATTCTTGACCGAACTCTCCGTGGCTTGTGTGACGGATGTCCATAGCCCACCCGAAATCACTGATCACCTTGTGATACTGGTTTATATAACTCTAAAGTATGGAGTCTAAGCTAAACAGACGTTGTTCAAAATGATGAGCTACTTGAATGTGGCAGATTGAATGTGATATCACATCGGAGACGACACATAGAGTAATGGTCTATCTCTCTCTCTCTCTCTCTTTTGCTATCTCTAACTCTCTCTCTCTCTCTCTGTTGATCAGTACGCAAATGTGATAACTTGCACATTCCGCAACGTAGGCATTCTATAGCAAGCCCCACTCTCTACACTTGTTAACTTTAACCTGTGTATATACTATTACTCATAGACAGCAAGCATTCCACCGATTCAATCGCTATAAGTCAACTACAAATAGACAGAAATTGATAGCATCATGAGATAATTGTAATATTGTAAAAGCCGCAGTTAGAACAACTTTTTCTGAATTTATCAAATAGACGTCGATCTCTAGAAAATCTATAATAATGTGCTGACCAATGGAAACTCAAAAATGTCCACGCTATCCAACCACGATCATATCGTTTGCACAGAAACTGATGAGGTTCGCCTGGGAATTCACCCTGGACTCAACAAACTACTTCCTCGCAAATGTCCCATTATAAACTCAAGGCACACTTGATGACATGGTTATTACGTTTTCCTGCCCGGGATATCATTAAAAACCCTCACACCTACAAAGCATGTGGGTTTGACATTTTGGTGGTAGAACTGACCTTTGAAATGATCGCCTCATTTGTCTCCCCCTTCTCTTTCTGCTCAAATCTTTGAATCAGTAATACATCTAGAAATAGTCCGCCATCTCGATGATTTTTAACTTTTTCTAATCATCAGTATTTATTCAGGCAATCACGTTCTACTTTGGATATCCTAATGATCAACCCTGAACACATACCATGCACTGGATCAAGAGGGTGAAGCTATGGGCGTGTTTCAAGCTCTTGACAAGGTCTGGTATTAATTACTTTTCATGAGAATTGATTTATATGATATTACTGGACGAATATTTAATATAATTAGATATTACATTGCAAAAAAAGATACACGTAGTGTTTGATGGTCGTACATCTGAACACCATGGCATTGATGCGGGTGTACTCCAGGGGTCGATCATTGAATCTTTATTTTCCTGATCTTCATAAACGAACTTCCTGATTAAATTGTGTTCGAGATGGGTATATTTGCTTATGACACCACGCTCTATTTTCGACATGTTGGTAAAACAAATACACATATGTCCAATGGAATGGCAGACTCCTTAAAACTACACTATGTGTGTAGTTACAGTCGGACATAATGGGTGGTAACATTTAATGCTACTAAGGCAACACTATTTTTCAACAATTATAAGAAACATGTTCAACCATCAGTTGCATTGTTTATAGCACCGTACATCTCGGCTTTACAATCACAGGTAACATGAACTGAAATACACACGATTAAGATACTGCCAAGTATGCTGCAAGGAAAGTGGACTCCCTCTATCATGTTAGAAAACGACTCACACAAGCCAGTATCCTATATCTGTACAAAACCACCATCCGCCTATGAACGTACATCTGGGCGGGTGAACCAACCACTAGTGTATCTTATTTAGACAGGGTCCATAAAAGAGTCTGTAATCTCAAAGCTCCCCTTCTGTCTATCAAGTGTCAGCTCCTGTCCCATCGCTGCAATGTTGCATCCCTGTGCTGATTTTACAATTACTTTAATGGAATGTGATCTGACGCACTTGCTCTGATGCCCCCTACGCTGGAAATCAGCAATATCCTCCTTCACTGTCGGGGCGTATACTCTAATAGCTTTATTCTATCGAACTGTAGAAATATAAATGTAATGTGAATAAAAATCTTGCTGCACAACTCCCCACTTAGTATGCCCCTGTAGTGATAGGTTATAATTAAAAGAATTCCTCTATGTCTTACTAGTAATATGTCATTATTGGGGTTAATAAAAGGAAAGACATATAAATAATGAAAATAAATATATTAATTTAAATTAATTAATTCAACATAGTCTTTTTATCAATTCGAATAATTTAATAATACTAACAAAAATTAATAAAGATGTAAGTTACTTGTGTGTGTAATTCGAAAATTGAGGATAGTTTTATTTGAATTTCATTTTACACACACCAACTTTCAAACACCATCTTTCAAACACCAACTTTAAAACACCAACTTTCCACTCAAATGTAAGGAAAAACTTTGATAGCGGCCAGGGTCACAGGTAGTAATTAAATAAATAAATTGGCAAACTACGAGCCCTCTTCGTCATTTTGCACTTTTTCTAACTTTACTCCTGATAAAACCCTCATAACAGTTGATCGAAATGTTGAGATGCACTCTGTAGTTTTAGCTCTCCACTTTTCCAGTGTATCTTTATATATATATATATATATATATATATATATATATATATATATATATATGTATATATCAATTCTAGAGATGATAATAAAAAAAATGTAAAAATACAATATTTATTAAAACGTCATGCTTTCAACTGCTGCTGTTCTAATAAATATTGTATCTTTACAATATTTTAATTTTTATCTTTCATCTCTAGAATCGATTGCTCTATTCGATATAATAACGATAGGTTATTATAAAACGATAATTCAATTATTTCTAATTCAATTCTTCAATGTACGCGAATTGTAAATAGTGATCTATATTGGTTTTTATTTGGATTTGCGTTGTGCCATCTCCGAACTAATGTGTTCCTTTGTTAATATGCATTTGTTATGTATCTATACGTTTATTTTAATCTCCGCTTGAGCGACGTCGTTACCAAAGTTTCCAAATTGCCAAGATACGCTGACAATTATCCGATTTGCTTTTCACATTCCTATATTGTCCAGACATTCTATTTTTTTTATTTGTAAACAAATACAAAGTCACAGAATTTGCGACATGAACCAACACATATATTTTGAAGATTCAGCCATTCAATATGAGATCTTTTTCAGACTTAACCGTGACAGACCAACTTATGTCCTTCCTCAAATGTATGCGTGACAGACCGACGACACTTACCATTCAAACTTAACATTGACATATTTACGGTTATACAGATATGAATGGACGCATCTAAAACAAGATGCGTCCGTTCAATTTGTGTGTTTTGCGAGGAAAAGGTGTTTCAATATGAAGCGTGACAAATCGACTGCCGGACATGCGAGAACGATTCTAAAAAGACTAAAACACTGCGATTATTTAATGATATGTTTATTTTTATCCAAAGCTCAAAGAATAAGCTTATTTATTTTTCACGCGCCATATTTCTCGTCAGTCTCTAGATCTTTTGCCATTTGATATTTCGACATTTTCTAAAACCACACCAAACCTGTACCTCATGTTCACCCGGGTATTGGGTTCCCTCCTTTGTAAATACACTTCTTTAAGAATTTGGTGCATTATTTATTCTTCTCTTCAGTCTGGCCACGGCTCTCGTCTCTGACACTCCATCATCAGTCTGCTTACTTTTAATCGATTCCTCAAATCAGGCTCCAACTTCAGTTTGCCTACCAAATTGTTCACGGCTCTACTGCTGACGTATGATAAAAATAGAATGTCAGCAATAAAGTCTGCACTCTTATACAAATAATTATTATTGGTTCTTTGCTAAGAATGGGTCAAAGCAGGCATTGAAGCCTATGCCCCCATGCCAAAATTCTTTAGCAAGCCTCACTCTCCTCAATGGTTAACCTCGGAATGTGCAGCTGTCATTTCTGAGAGACAACAAACATTCCGTAAATTCGGCCGCCATAAGTCAGCTACTAATAGACATAGAGTCTATAAATAATTGCAAGGCCGTGATAGAGGAAGCAAAGAGAAGGTATAATGAGTTAACAAAAAACGCATCCAGTCACAGAAACTAGGTACTAGTGATTGCTGGAAAATCTACAAGAGTGTAGTGAATAATGGTCATTAAACGATTCCCCCACTATCAAACCACAACGATGTAGTTTGCACGACCACTGATAAGGCTAAACTACTTGCCCAACGCTTCGCTTCTAACTCAACCGTGGACTCAGATAATCCCCTCCCCAAATTCCCATTGCAGACCGAAGCCACCCTTGATAACATGGTCATCACCCGATCCCAGGTCAGAGACATCATAAAAAACCTTGACACCTCCAAAGCTTGTGGGTCTGATCTTATATCTGTAATAGTAATAAAGAAATGATCTGCTGAACTGGCCCCTGTCCTCTCCAAACTCTACAATAAATGTCTAGGTGAATCTTGTATCCCCGATAGCTGAAGAATTGCCTCTGTGGTACCGGTCTACACACGTTCTGGGAATAGAACCGACCCTCAGAACTATCGCCCAATCAGTCTGCTTCCGATCTTTGCTAAAATCTGTGAATCCTTAATCAATCCAGCGATAGTACGACACTTAGTTAATACTAAACTTCTTTCTGACCACCAGTATGGATTTAGACAAGCACGATCTACTGCAGACCTCCTAACGGTCATCTCTGAACGCATGTATCATACACTCGACAAGACAGGTGAGGCGAGGGCAGTAGCGCTTGATATATGCAAGGCCTTCGACAAGGTGTGGCATAAAGGGCTTCTGAAAATACGCTCATACGGTATTACTGGGCAAATACTCAACATAATAAGATCCTTCCTAAACAAAAGAAACCTCCAGGTTGTCTTCGATGGCCGTTACTGTAAGCAACATGGCATAAATGTTGGTGTACCCCATGGATCTATCCTCGGACCCTTGTTGTTCCTGATCTATATAAACGATTTCCCTGATGTCATAGAGTTTCAGATTGGTTAATTTGCTTTACTCTCGCCATGTTGGCAACACCGACGCGATTATATCCGAGGCAATGGTTGAATCCTTAGAAAATGACCTCCAGGCTGTAGTGGAGCGGGGTCATAAATTGTAGGTAACTTTTAATGCCGCAAATACAAAGCTCCTTTCCTTCAATAACTAAAAGAAACCTCTCTAACTCTCGATTGTCATGGCATATATCACCTTATCTGAGAGTTCACCATTCAAACTCCTGGGCCTAACCTTCACAGGTAAAATGAATGGGAACACATACATTGAGGACATTGCCTAGGCTGCCGCTAAGAATGTTGGCTGCCTTTACTGTTCTAGTAAACTCCTCACACCTGACATTATCATGTATCTTTACAAAACCACCATCCGCCCATGCATTGAGTAGTGTTGCCACATCTTGGCTTGTTTATCATCTACTACGATCTCCCTCCTTGATAATGTCCAGAAAAGTGTCGCCAACCTAATAGGTCCTTCACTGTCAACCTAGCTCCAGTCCCTGTTCCATCGCCGCAATGTGGAATCCTTGTGCTTGTTTTACAAATACTTCAATGGATTATGCTCCGATGAATTGGCTACCCTGGTGCACCCTCGACCTAAATTCACTAGACCAACTCGACAAACTACTAAATCCTATCCATTAACTCTGGGTGTCGCTAGATGCCGGAGAGCTTTCTACTCAAATAGCTTCTTTCCTCGTGCTGCTGGCCTCTGGAACCTCCTCCCTTCCTTCTGTTTCCTCGACATTACTGACATGCAGAAATTTAAAATTGATGTAAACAGACATCTCGCTGCGCAGATCCCAGTTCATGTTGACCCCCCAACATTATTCCTTCTTTTTTTAAGTAGCCCCTTACTTCTACAGTGGCCTTGTTTGGGGTGAACTACGTTTAAGAAATGAAATGTACACCGGTACGTGCATACAATAATCGGTATTATTTAACACCAAGTAACGTTAAGCAATGTTCTGGGTTTTCATTACAAACATAGACATACAATAATTATTGTAGTAAACACAGCCGTTTGTGTATGAATAGGATCGATAATTCGAGGTGGCAGTGACCTCAAACAAGATTAATAAAAATGTAAAATAAAAATGTCATCATTATTTCTGTATTGAGCACACTACATAATTCCCACTCACTTCATAATTTAAACAACTGGAAATTAGACATACACGCTGATATATCTATCAAATATATATATATATATATATATATATATATATATATATATATATATATATATATATATATATATAGAGAGAGAGAGAGAGAGAGAGAGAGAGAGAGGGTGAGAGAGATGAAAGAAGAGGCATACCCATGTACGAATGACATATCTATTTCAACTTTGATTGTTCAATGCAAGGTGTACTCGGTAAAAACCGTTTTATTATCGAAGTTGAAATATATTTGTCATTCGTACATGATTATGCCTCTTCTTTCATCCACCTTTATAATTCCTCTATATCGTATATTGAGCTTAAACCATTTCACTATAGGTTCTATCTACTAAAAGTTTACTTTTAATTTGATATTCTATATATATATATATATATATATATATATATATATATATATATATATATATATACACACACACACACACACATATATATATATATATACATATATATATATATATATATATATATATATATATATATATATATATATATATATACATACGTTTTATTAGTTTATGGTCGCACGATACAAATAGTCCATTGTTTGAATGCAATTAAACGTTATTGTCATATAGAATTATGATTTATTTTCATGCTTGCTTACATTGTTCGAGAAATATCAGATATCGATCTTTCATTGTTTCCCGAACGTGTGTTCAAGTAATAATAACAATAATCCTAATCCAATGACACATGCTGTTTAATTGTGAATAAGAAACCAAAAAGTGTTTGCCATGAAATTGACAAAAATAAATATTAATTATATCACATTTCGCGACAGTTCACCTTCAAGTATTATATTAAAACAAAATTCATGGAAGAAAACAATTTTGTGTTTTTTTGTATCATAAAAATTGGTGAACAGATCATAACAAAAAAAAGTATATTGGAAGCCGACTGAACCGATTAATATTAATAGTTCAACATAAAACTTCAGAAAAATCAATAAATAGACGATAAAAGCAATAAGTTTAATACTACGAGAAAACGTGTAAAAAACATGAAAGAAAAAGTTCAAAGTCAAGCAAAGGTCAATACATTATATTAACAATATCGTACAGACTTACTCTCACAAACTCTCTATCTCTCTCTCTCTCTCTTTCTCTCTCTCTCTTTCTCTCTCAATATATATATATATATATATATATATATATATATATATATATATATATATATATATATATATATATATATATAATAGCGGAACCCGTCGCCCGCCGTTGCACGGTAGAAAGTACTATCTATTGCATGACGTCAAATAAAAAAGGAAATTACCTATTGATTTTATCCTTTCTCTGTCTACTGTGTTAGCGAAAGTTTTTAAATTTAAAAATAAATGAAAAAGTGGTATAATAGAAAGAGATCGAACGCTAAAAATGGCGATCATGAATTAACTTAATCTTGATTGTTGGCATGCATGTTATGTTAACATGTAGCCTCTGCCGACCAAATATTAAGCTCAACACTGACACGGATTAGGTCATAGGCAAGTTTTCTATAATATGCGTGTTATATGTGTATGATTTTGAAAATGTAAGTGTATCGGGGTCTACCAGTATCTTGGCGCTTATTACATTAAATGGGATGTCGATTCGATCAAGAAATGGTAGGCGCTATGTTGAATGAATAAATGTTGCAGGAACTGTGTACGTTAATTTCATCTGATTAATTCCAGAAGACATAGGTAAAATTAGAAATAAAGTAATCTGATATTCGCGGAGGATCATCGGAGTTAACGGGAGCGGTCATTAATTATTTGCGTATTGATTTTTCTGCAGAGGGTATTTCAAATTCTTTGTCAGAATTTCGCTACTCTCCCGATACTGGCGTTACATTTCCAGCATACTATAGAAGATACGAAACAGTTTTTACAAAAATATGTTCGGACTGGACCGACGAAGAAAAAGTTACGCAGTTACTACAAACACTGGGGACGGACGAAAAAACCAAGTATGCTAATTTTACCCAAAACCGGAGGAAGTGAATTTTGAAGAGACAATTAATACCTTATCTAGAATATTTGATAAAAGAGACAGCCTTTTTCATTCTAGATATATATGTTTAAATTTACAGAAGTCGGAATCCGAAGACTATTTAGAATATGCATGTACTGTAAATTGCTTATGTGAATCATTTAAATTAAATGAAATTTCGGCTCCAAGGGACAAAGATGTCAGATCCCGAATCCTGACAATTATGGAGTCGGACCCGAATGTAACTTTACAAAAAGTAACCGAGGAGTGTCAACGTCTCATTAATATCAAAAGAGACAACACCCGCATTGAAGAAAAAAGCGTTTACCAGATACAACATGTAAAAAGGAAAAGGACCTCTAGAACATACAAGACCCAGGAACAAAAGACTCCCAGAATGTACAAGGACCAAAGTTGTGAATGCTGCGGAAGTACAAGACACACCAACATATCTGCTGGTTCAGGAATAGGATATGTTACGAATGTGGATTAAAAGGCCACAAGGAAACATATTGTAACCAGAAGAAAAAACGAAGGACCGACAAAGTTAATACGCTTCGCACAAGGAAAGAGAAAAGCTGCGAAAGGCGTATATATGTCGATGTAAAGATAAATTGACATCCTGTAACATTACTCCTGGATAGTGGTGCGGACATTAGCATCATAGATGAAGATAACTGGAGAAGAATCGGTCGACCTGAACTAAGAGAAACCAGCAAGATGGCGAAGAGTGTGTGCGACAAAAAGTTGGAATTCAAGGGAGAACTGAGGTGCAATGTGTCATTTGGTGGTCAAACACACAAGTCCAAAGTGTGCGTAGTACCAGGAAGGAACACAAGTCTATTTGGAGTTGATTGGGTTGTCCTGTTCAACTTATGGGAACGACCGGTTAATTCTTTTTGTAATAAGTTGACCACAGAGAAATCAAACAAAATAGAAAACTTCATGGACGATTTAAATGCAGAATTCCCAAAAGTTTTTGCCGAAAAACTTGGATACTGTGTGAAAACAGAAGCAAAATTTGAGGTGAAGAAAAATGCCACCCCAGTGTTCAAACCTAAAAGAAATGTACATTTTTCAAAGATGGACGCAATAGAGAAGGAGTTGGAGAGACTTCAACAATTAGACGTCATTGAAAAGTCCGACGGTATATGTGAAAGAAAAAGAATAACAAAATAAGAGTCTGCGCTGATTTTTCGAAGGGCCTTAATGATTGTTTGCAGGACCACACTTACCCCCTTCCGTCGGCAGAAGATCTATTCTCAAAACTAAACAGAGGAAACTTTTTTTTCCAACATAGACCTCTCGGATGCATACTTGCAAATCAAAGTCAATGACGAATGTTCAAAGTACCTGTGCATTAACACGCATAAGGGTATTTTTAAACTAAAAAGACTTCCGTTCGGATTAAAGGTCGGCCCTGCTCTGTTTCAACAGGTTATGGATACGATGCTCGCAGGATTGGAATTTTAAATGGCATACCTTGACGATATCCTTATAAAGAGCAGAAATGTGCATGAACACAAGAATCACGTCAGAGAAGTATTTAAAGAATGGAGCAGTTTGATTTCAGATTGAGCCCGGAGAAATGCAATTTCTTTATGGAAAGGATCAGATACATTGGTCAAATAATCGACAAAGAGGGTCGAAGACAAAATCCACAACGGACCGAAGCAATTGAAAAGATGCCTGCTCAGACTCAGTACCGAAGCTACAATCATTTTTTTTGATTGGTTCAATATTACGCGATATACATACCTAATGTGCATAATTTGAGAGCTCCTCTTAACGAGTTACTAAAAAAGGGTAGTAAATGGAGTTGGAATAAGGAATGTGAATCTGCCTTCCAAAAAATTAAGAAATGTCTACTATCAGACTTGGCATTAGCGCATTTTGATCCAGACAAGGATTTAGTACTAGCAACGGACGCCAGTGATTACGGCGTTGGCGCTGCATTATACCATAAGAATGAGGATGGAACAACAAAAGCAATCTCTCATGCATCAAGAACTTTGGTTGCAGCTGAGAAAAACTATAGCCAGATTGAAAAGGAGGCTCTGTCGATAATATTTGGAGTCAAAAAGTATAATCGATTTCTCCATGGACGGACCTTCACATTGCAAACAGGCCATAAACCCGTGATTACGATATTTGGATCAAAGAAAGGCATTCCTAAACATACCGCAAATCGACTACAGCGATGGGCTGTAACTCTCTTAAACTATCGGTTTAAGATGGAGCATGTGTCATCGAAAAAGTTAAGACACGCGGATGCACTATCAAGGTTGATTCCAAAAAGAAACGAAAGTTTCGAAGAGACAGTAATTGCTGCTCTTAAAGATGAAAGCGAATGTACAAGTTCAATGTGTAATATGATACGTAAACTTCCAATAATCCTTGAAGGGAGTTAAAGAGAAGCTGAAAAAGACATTTTCATAAAGAAAATGAAAACTCAATAAGGACTGAGGGGGAAAAGTAACAAAGTAGGACAAACTACATTTTTTCAATTTGTGAAGGTGCACTTATGTATGCTGATAGAATCGTACAGGCATTACGAAGGAGAATATTAATGGAATTCCGTACCGGTCATCCTGGCATTTCAAGAATGACATCCTTAATTAGAGGATACGTATATTGGCCTGGCATGGACAAAGAAGTAGAAAACTGTGTCAAAGCATGCAAAGGATGTCAGTTAGCAGCCCGAGATCCGCCAGTAAAAACGACCTCATGGCCGAAAACGGACCTACCCTGGTCACGTCTACATATTGATTATGCCGGACCTCTAAATGTTTTTCTACTTAATTGTAGTAGACTCTATCTCTAAATGGCCAGAGATATTTAAAACCAGACATCCAACTGCAAGGAACACTGTAAATGCACTTAACGAAATCTTTAGCCGTTTTGGTGTACCAAAAACCATAGTAAGTGACAATGGTACAGCATTTACAGGTCAAGAATTTAAAGAATTCTGCAAATCGCGTAATATTCAATATATCACGACACCATGTTTACCATCCTAGGTCGAATGGGTTGGCAGAAACATTTGTGGACACATTTACACGGGCAATAAAGAAAAACCTGAATATGGACACAGATGAGCAAACTATACAAACATTTCTAGCAATCTACAGGGTAACCCCGAACCCAAATAATAATGTTAATTCATCCCCTGCAGAACTGATGTTTACTTGAAAAATTAGATCTATCTTCGATAGACTTATAATTGAGAAGAAGAAAAGTTCTAAAGGAGAAAACTTGAAAGTAAAGTGATATTCCTCAGGGGACAAAGTGTATTTTGAAAATTTTCAGAATAGAAAAAATCATTGGGTGGACGGTTTCATTATGAAAAGAATTGGGAACATGGTTTATACCATTCAAGGCCCAGGTTTTGTCTGTAAAAGACACATAAATAAAATCCGTCCCAGAATTTCGCAAAATACAGAAGAAATTCCAATAAAAACATTATGTGATACATTTGATATACCAAAGCCAGTATGTATACCTGAAACCATGAATGTATCCCCATAGCATACCATACGGGGTGGACAGAATTCAGGTAACGCAGACCAGAAGGAAGAGCACCAGAAAAAAGAAAATCATCAGGCGTTTAAGCCCTGATCCTAAAAAGAAAACGGTACGAAAGCTAAAATCGGGAAGATTTCAGCTTCAGGGGAAGGTGTTGTAAAGGTCATGATTGGCATAAATACGAAACTGACATAAAGGGAAGTAATGATGTATTGACTATATACGAAAGTACGTATATAAGACGGGCAGTCATATCTGGAAGTGACTTCCTACCGGATCTCTGTTAAACGCAAACCACTCGGCGTATTCTTAATTTAGTATGTCCTATGTAATTTAGGATATAACAACTTATAATTAGTTTAATATGTTTAGATATTTTTATAATACTCATTTGATATGACAATTAATCATTAAAAACAAGCTATAAATGTAACATAATGCACCAAACTATTAAAAAGAAACACATAAAAAAGTGTCGTTCTCCGTGCCTAAACAGAATACATTTTGACTAAGCAAAACAGTAAATTATTTTTTAGAGGGTGGAGGAAGAAAAAGTATTAAAAATATATGGACACTTTTTTTTTACTTTGATTTCAAATTTAAAAACATTAAACTATATAAAATCCGAAACTACTTTAAAGTATTTTTGAATTTTATGAATTTTTTTTTACTTTATATTAATATTGTGTTTTATTCTGATATTAAACAAAGTGTGTGTTTTTTTATTATTATTAGGTTTTAATTGTTTTCTCAGATAGTTAATATATATATATATATATATATATATATATATATATATATATGATATAAGCAATTACTTTGAAACAAGTATTTAACAGTGATCAATTACCGTGATAAGAGCCTAATATATTTATTAAATAGGATATCGACATATTGCATATATATATATATATATATATATATATACACTATATATATTTATACAATAAATATATATATATATATATATATATGTATATATATACAATATATATATATATATATATATATATATATATATATATATATATATATATACAATATATATGTATATTGAGCTTAAAATATTTCAGTATAGGTTCTATCTACTAAAAGTTTACTTTTAGTTTAATACTTGATTATATATATATAAATATAAATATATATATATATATATATATATATATATATATATATATATATTTATATATAGCGTTTTCCCCAGACCTGCCGACCTTTATAACTCCCACCTGTTCCGTTTCTCCGACTGTACCGACATGCGTAAATTTAAAACTAATGTGAACAAACAGCACACTACACAGTTCCCAATTTAATATGACCCCCATAAACTTTAACCCTAATTTTTAGTAGCCTTTTACGTCAAGATGAACTATATAAAAAGTAATAAAGCAAGCAGTATACATCACTAAGCCGAAGACTGTGGGGTTCGACTAAGCTTATGTAAAACGACACCTTAAAACAAAGATTGTGACATGAAGACAACATATGCGCATGTGGGCATTAATACGTCATAGCATAACATAACATATTTGCAATAAATACAGCGATCACTTTTACTCATTTTATTGCAAAACATAATCGATTTGATATGAAAGAACACATGGGTAGTACATGTTTATTGATGTATATATTAGACAATACATAAATTTAGCCTCCTGTCTCGAGAGACAATGGACACCCTCTGCAATTATGTTAAATAGGTGTTTTATAGTTAACCAAGGGTTTATGCCAACTTCATAGTTTGAGTCTATTTGAACTAAACACTTAAATGGGACAGCAAGTACAACGAGGATTAGTTAGAATAACTCCCGACATTTTTATATACACATCTGAATCACTTATCTTGTTTAATAATATATCTATATCTTTACTTGACTGTTTAAACTTGTATACGATGTTTTCCATTGCCAACAACTATAATATCACTTTTTCCAAAATTCTATAGAACTGTTGGTAGGATTATGATTAGATGGCAATACAGTACCCTTTTTACGTGCATTCTGATGGACTCTACTTTTGCAAAATACGTCGCTTTAGATCCCTTTGAGCTTGTGAGATGAAAGCCACAATGTGTAAGATTAATGGAATAATGAGGTTATTCCTGTACGAAAATATAACAGCCAGAAGGTGTCAAACAATCATGGGGTTACACGCAGGAGAATGGTCGTGATGAAAACAGTAAGGTAAAAAAAAACCTTGTAAAATATATTCAATAATTGCTGTAAGCTACCATAACCAAGATACTATGTTAGATAACAACCAACCACGCTAATCTCTATTTCGTCCATAGTTAACACCGCACACATTGTGTATGCTTACGTGTGTAAGCATAACAACGTTATTGAAAATACACTCATTAATATAAGGACTAATAGTGAACATGGAACGATTTCAGGCATGGGTTATCGAAAACAACTGAACCGCCAGTAATGATCTACACAATTCGTGTTCATATATCGATTTTGATTAACATTGATTTGCAAACACATTGATACGTGGCTATATTGCCAGGTCGATCATTTATATATATATATATATATATATATATATATATATATATATATATATATATATATATATATATATATATATATCATGGACTCGATTTCGACGTATGAGGTCTTGACAACTAAACATTTGTTTAGTCTTCGCTGGATGTAGCATACCTACATTTACTCAATCGGAAATGCCATTTGAGTCCTGCGAGAGATTTGCAAACCAGCCCACAAAGGATGCAAGAAGGAAAATCTTGAGAAAAATCGGCTGGGATACTTGTAGATGTTTTTGTTCTTTCGCGTCTTTAGCGCGGTTAATCAATGACAGTTACAGAGAACTACCTTATGCCCCTCTAGCAGTCAGATCGCCATTCCTTCCGTCGAGAAGCAAGCTGTTCAAAATCACGATAAGCAATGTTGGTAGATGTCAAATCTATCTTCAATGTGTCCTTAAAGCGAAGCAGTGGTCGACCCACATTTCGCCTTCAACTGTTGAGCTCGCCGTACATCAGTTGCTTTGGTATTCGATCATATTCCATACTTATAACATGCCCTTCCCAGCGCAGTTGTAATTGCATCAATAAGCTGTCAATTCCGCCAATACCGCAGCATGTAAATAGGTCCCCATTAGACATCCGAATTCTTAGGGTGACACCACGAATCGTTCTAAGACAATGTTTGTGAAATATATCAAGCTTCTGAATGTGGCTGCGAAAGACTGTCCATGATTCCGATCCATAAAGAAGTGATGTTAGCACAACTGCTCTATACACAAGTACTTTTTGTTCTCTAACTCATCCCCCTGTCCTTCCATAACCGATGACGCAGCTTTCCAAGGGCAGTTGTTCCTTTCGCAATTCGGTTAAAGATTTCGTCATCAAGAGAGGCATTCCAATTTAACTTACTCCCAAGATAAGTGAAGTTTTTCACATATTTCAGATATTTACCTTTGTATATGTATGTGTATGTATATATATACATATTGATTTATATGTATACGTGTATATATATATATATATATATATATATATATATATATATGTGCATGCGTGTGTATTTGTGTGTATGTGTATACATTTATACTCCCTAAATTAATATTTTACATTTAATAAAAAAAGTAAATAAATAAATAAATACATAATAATAACAAAAATAAATAAATGAATAAATGAATAAAATACATGTAAATATATTTATTTAAGGAATAGTATACCTTTTAAATAAATATGTATTGAGAAATGTACACTTTATATGTATATATGTGTATATTTTTTAATTTCTTAATACCCCCACTCCTTTCCAACGGTTACTTCTTACACCCATGATGTTAATTCTTTCCACAACTGATTGCAATTTTCAAGCTTTAATTATAACCATATATTACAAAGTTACCTCCCCTTGATCGTTCGTATTTCCATAACGGACCACCCATTTAAATCTAAAAAAAAAAATTAGAATTAGATAAATAGAGAGAAAGTTCATAAATCCAATAAAATTAAAATAATAAAATTATAATAATTAGTATATAAATAAACACATATTAATAAAATGATAACTTTAGCTGAATATTTATATAACTAAATTATGATAGTAATAATTAACATTTTCTGCGTACCTATTCTTTATTCTCTGCTGTATTTTTGTCAAAAGTTTATCCCATCATCTCGGTTTTTCCGACCGCTCGACCCTTAAGTTTTGGTCTGTTGATGATGAAAGTTTTTCTTTCGAAAATTAAAGATCAACTTATTCCGGAACGTTTAATTGCCTGACAGTAACCTTTTACTGTTTCGGTATTTATCTGGTTTACGTGAAATGTTAATAAATTGATTTGCGATTCCATTCTTGTTTTCTCGTCTCGTTTGTTTTTGTTCAACTTTTCCACCTTCCACAACCAATATCACATTGCTACATCTTCGGATTACAAACCTACACTTATATTTACCAACAATGCTTCAAGCAAACGACAACCTTCTTATATATATATATATAATGAAGGAGAATGGAAAAGAATTAGAGAAAGCAAAAGCCAAATCAAAATTCAATTCAAAAGTTCAAAGCAAGGTATATTTCGCGAAAAAGGCAATTTATTCAAGTTAAATTTTCCTTAAGCCAGGCTTTTCAAAGATCAAAATCTTATCATCAGAGGAAGTCGCTGGGATAGATAAGTTGGCAATGGCAAAGATTTAAAATTTGAAAAAATGAAATAAAAGTTGTAGGGAAAGAAACGCAGGGCAAAACTGTGCCAGGGTGCAAGCAAATGTCCGATTGCCAAAAAGTCCGGTGTCGAAGAGTCCAGCGGAGAGAATAAGATGTAGATAGGTAGGTCGTTAGAGGCACGAGAAGTAATGAGAGAGGTTTCAAAGTTAAATTCCAAGAAGCCACAACTTCAAGTACGGCGAAAATAGAAAATCCAAAAAGGGTAAAAAGTCCAATAAGAGGTACATTCGATGATGCAGGCAGGCGTCAGAGGAGATTAAGATGGAAAATATTCGCCATTAAAGTTACTTCCCGGGCAGAGATGACAAAGGAAAGTGTTTTAAAGTGGGAAAAAGGGTCAGCGAGAATATTTAAAGCCTGCCCAGTTGAGAAAGCCGGCTATAAATGAAGAAAAGCAAAGACAGTGAAAACAAGAATATAATATGCGACCAGTAGGCAAGGGAGGAAACGAGTAAGGGGTGTGTGGGAGGAGAAAGGGACGGGTACGAGGAAAGAGAGGGGGGAGGAGAAAGGGAGCGATGCGGTGAAGGAATGCGGATAAAACTAAGAGTGTGAAAGTGGGGGGGGGGGTGAAACATAAAGTTGAAATTGGAAGATAGCGCGAATTAGGATTCAACTAGAAAAGGGGAAGAAAGGAGTGGGGGTAAGTTAACGAATGTTAGGATAAGGGGTTAAAATATCAGAATATGTATAAGAACAGAGTTTAATCAAATGACCTTAGATATAAACAATGAGGCAAAATATATATGAAGGGTAGGACTAGAAAAATGAGTTAAAAATTAAAAGAGTAAAGATAAAAAATAAAGATAAAAATAGTATAAAAAGTAGAAATAAGAAAATAAATGAATAAAGAATGAAAAATAGATAATAAGATTAGTCTTAAGCTCGCAGGGAAAATTAAGGATTGACCGAAATAATAAAAAATAAAAAAAGAAAAAAATAATAAAAATAAGATACTAATAATAGAATGAGGGAAAAGTCGATAAGATTGGAGCTCAAGAATGAAAATTAGAATAAGGAAAAAGAAAAAGGAAAACAAGACCTGGATATTGAGCTGTATACTCTTCACAATAGGGTTTTACCTTTCCTAAAAGTTCGCTTTTAGTACACCTCTTTATATATATATATATATATATATATATATATTAGACATGTGTCGTTAAATACCACGGAGTTTTCTTTCTTTATGATATTTTTGTCAATTTCTCGACTCGGCAACCGATTTTTCGGGTTTTTGGTAGTAATTGATGGGTCATGGCGCCTAATGTTATTTCTTGGGCCATTTATCAAGCGCTTTCGGGCTCGCGACCGTCTTCAGGAGTGTTGTCTGCAATTGTTTTGTAAAACTTTTATAATTTGTTTTTATTAATAAATATTTAATAATCATATATATATATATATATACATATAAATGTATTATGTTATATTTATATGTATATATATATACATGTATTATACTATACATATATAAATGCATAATATATATATATATATATATATATGTATATATATATATATATATATAAAAGATACATGAAAAAAAAGTGATAAACATTTACAAATGCCCATATTTATTTCAACTTATATTGTTCAATGCAAGGTATACTCGGTAATACAATTATGTGTATTATTTTTTCCTTAAGCCCAGGCTTTTAGAAGATCAACATTTAATCATCAGAGGAATTAAATAGATATATAAGTTTGCAGTGGACAAGCCCAACTTCAACATTTGAAATAGATATTAAGAAATGGAGAGTAAACAAAGTACGTGTAAAAAGATATGCGGTGTGTCCAGTTTGTAATTCTCTGTGTATAAGGTGTCCAATAAAATAGCTAACTTCAACACTATAATTCCTACTCAACATTATAATTCCTATTTCCTTTTCTTCATTTTTTCTTTTCTCTTGATTTGCCTACTTTCCCACACACTCTGCTATTGCTTGTTATGTTTTCTTTCATCTCCCTTGCATTCATTCCAATCGACCCGGTATATGCTTCACTCTACCGAAAATATCCTCCTCATATATTCCATTTCTCTCAACCTTTAACTACGCTACCTGGTTACTCGTTCAATTGGTGTATCTGCTTCCCCTTCAAAGCTATTTAAAACTTCAATGCATTTAAGCTTACATAATTCAATCAAACCCTACCTCATAATACTTATAATAGAAATCAATTGTTGAAAGCAGTCTAACATTGTTCCCAACATTGTTCCCACTCCTTATTTCAGTTTTACATCAAGCTTTTCTTATTTAATTATACACTTAACATTTCACCAACTGGAAATTATGTTAAACTATCTAGAATAGTTATACATTGCACTCTGAAACACTAGTTTAAATTACTGATTCCCATTAACTTGAACCCTCATCTTCCCAACTGAAACATTTGAAACTTTCGAAATTATTTTTGTTTGTCGTTTAAAATCTGTTTTACTTACGGACCCCTTCTTTTTTCAAATAATATATACACTCAATGACTTAAATGTTCACCTATAGTCAATCCCCACTCGCATCAGATTTAGTTCCTTCAGCAATAACACTTCATCATTAGAATCCCTCCTCCCCCTCCCTTTTCCTTTCCAGCATCAGCCATAGCTCTTTAAACTAACTCTCTCAGCTTCTTCCCCTTATGCTTGATTTTCCCTTTCCAGGCTCCTTCCTCATTTAGCCTCGTTTTTAACTTAAAGATTTCTTCTTAGAATTGCTTAAATATTTTACTGCCAACATCAACTGTTCACAATTCAACTTTAATTCCTACTCCAGCCCAGGAAGTATTTTTAAATGACCCGATTTCTCATATTACTTCCGACTAGCGGGACCCTGTGGAAATTCCAGTGTTTTCTACATCAATTTGTATAATTTACTTTTATAATATTATCCGGTGGCTAGGAATATGCACCTATTTTATTCACCAACATTTTGGGTGACGGGAGGGAAGTATATATATGGACAAATATTACTCGGTCGCCGAGGAAAAGCTGTCTCTTATGCAGTCACCATCGGTCGCGATTTCCCTGTAACTCGCACCCTCCCTCCCCTCTCTGTACCCCCCCCCCCCCCGTTGTCAAGGGCAACTCTATAATAAGAGTGTCAGATCGTGACACACAAAATAAATAAAACACATCGTATTCATAGTAAGCACTTTTGATAGGCCCAGTTGAAATTCTTTGAATTCCTATCCTGCAAATGTTTACTTTGCCCGGATTTTATATATATATATATATATATATATATATATATATATATATATATATATATATATATATATAAATGAAACATCGATGCCCCTAGGTATTTTAATATTTAATATTTATTTACAAAAATATTATTGTTTATCAGCCCCCTCCCACGGAGGCTGGCCACTTTCGAGGAGCTTTAATAACAAGCAGTACAAATAGCTATATGCATGGTCCGACGTTTCGTAGATGACTCTAGCTGCTTGATGAGTAGTCGCCGAATTCCGCTATTTACAGTTAAAGTTGGCAATGGCCTATGGGTAAGATCCCCGACTGCGAATCAGTGGCGATTTGTGTTCGGGGTTCGCGCCTACCGACCGTTGAGAATTAGTTCCTAGACTGAAGATTGCGTTAGCACAAACATCGATGTCACTAGGTATTTAAATATTTAATATTTATTTATAAATATATATATATAAGTGTGTGTTTCATTAGTATTAGCCATATTCCTATCCAGTGATGCACTATTTTATGTTGGCCATTTTCATGGGTGCAGTGTATTTGTACAGAAATATTCCGTTGATCACTTTTTCAATTTTTATTTATAGAATGGTTCACATTTCTAATTAGCAGATTTCAATGAGTCGAAATATCCTTTAAATAAAATTAAAATATCAACAAGAAAAACAACAAGTGTTTTCCTACAAAACAAACGCTGAAAATAAATAAAATTTAATTAACAAAAATAAAACGAAATTAACTCCATGTTTCCTCGCCGAACCTGCATAGATTTCAGCTAATAATGTAACATTGTTAACTAATTCTGTCACTTCAAAATTTAACATGTCCACCGAACAATGAAAGACAACACAAATGCGTTTAGTAAAAACATAAAAAAATACATTATTTTATTTTTTCATTAATTTTGTTTCCTTTATTTTTTGGTTCGATACACATACTAAACAATTAATTAAGACTTTCTAAAGAATTGGTTTTCATGTCCTGTCACGAAATTACTTGTGTGTCTTGCATTTGAAACGAATGGTTCTTGAAGGTCGTTCGGTGAAAATTTGACAAGTTTCACTAAAAATAGATGTATTGTTGAAAGTAAAATACAGCGGGTGTGTAGGCTTCGCCTACAGTGTACATAAAAACAGAAAAGAGATCAGTGTTTGTGCAGCTGTCTCCACAGAGTTTAATCAAGCACTCAGTTATAACCACTACTCTCTGATATATTCGCTAAACTCAACGGATGGAATGTTATTCCAAAAGTTGATTAAGTGATGCTTATCTATAAATACATGTAGACGAGGAATGTTCACACCTACATAAAGGGGTGCTACACATTCAAATGATTGCCATTTCGGGTTAACGTTTCCCCAGTTAATTTTTAACAAGTAATGGACACATTGCTTAGCCGACTGGGATTTTAGACAGTTTTCCTACAAAACATTCTAGTGATCAGTAAGAGCACTGCGCAAGAAAATCTTATGTTCACGAAGTATTTAAAAGAATCCTAGACTATTGATTTAAATTGAAGGATAGAAAATTCAGCTTTTGAATAGTAAATCTTGATCAAAGTATAGAAAAATATGGTAGACAACCAAATATAGAGCGAGCGCGACTGAGATAAAAATATGCCGATTCCGGAAAACGTATCGGCATTAAAACGTTTTCTTGATTTAACAAGCTATTACAATGTGCTTATTTCAAACATGCACGATTTGCGAGCTTCTTTTAATGAAATATTCAAAAGAGAAAAAGATTGTGTCTAGATGACAAAATGCTATGAGGCATTTCAAAAGATAAAACATATATTCTTATGAGAATTATTTTTATCACACTACGATCCAGAACTCGAAATCCATAAAAGAAAAGGCGCTAGACGACGATTAAAAAACATAACAAATTAAAACAAACCGAAAAATGTCGGACTTATAGTCAACTTGTGATTAACTAGTTATGCACAGCAGTCCCTAATTATTCATGCATCATGACAGAAGAGAATACTAAACTACAAGTCACCCGAATATTTCGAGAATGAAAAGTCTCATGAGACATCATTTGTATTGGACAAAAATAGAGAAATACATTGAAAATTCGGTGAAATTATGCAAACGTCTAGTATTGGCAGTAAAGACCGACCGCTGTCTACGATCCACATAGATGTTACTTATCCGCTGGTCTCTATTACCTAATCATCGTGGGCAGTTATTCAAAGTGGTCAAACATATGAAAATACAAGGAAGCAACTACGGAAGTAAACATTAATAGTTATCATTAATTGTTCACACGGTTCCGGGTTATTAACTGCATTGTATCAGGCAATGATCCTGAATTTACGTCAATATATTATTATTCTGTCGAATGTTTGTAGTGGAGCATGTCATTATCTTACCGTACAATGCGAGAAGAAAGGGTCAGGCGGAACCGTTCATATATATATATATATATATATATATATATATATTCAAAAGAACGCTTCAGAAAGCGATAGGTACACCTACCGAAAAGCCATTCAAAAAATGTTTGAAAGTATACAGGATGACCCCAAATTACAATGTTCCATAATCCACGACGCCAAAAGAAGCAATGTTTGCGAAGAAGATTCAAACAGTGTATTATAGATTATCGTATACTTGTACGAAAGCAGGGCGTTAAAAAATGCATGAAGGAGCCCTTCACTGTTGGATAAAGTTTTGTTTGTATATTAAAGAAAATCTCACTGTTTAAACCGGATAGGTGATAAGCGAATTGGGAACATCATTTATATGATGCAGGATCCAACTTTACCCACTAAAGACACATGAGGAGACGATATTCGAGAATAATAGTCCCGACGACTAGTGGATGTCATGTTGTACACATCATACATACCAACCCCGTAAACAGGTTCGGAACAAAAAAGATATTTCTTAACTATATGGAGAAGTCTCATGAGCAATCCGGAGCAGTCTTTCTGTAATATTCTGTTATGTACCTCTGTAAACCAACACTTGCCTTTACATACTAAACTGATCCAACTCATCCACGAAAGACACATGACATAGCCAAGGGTACGATATCCGAGAATAATCCTCTAGGAGACAAATGAATGTCTTATTCGACATATCTGGCACACCAATTCCGTAAACAGGTTCGGAACAAAGAAGATAAAAACGGACACGAGAGATTACGACCTGAATGGTAAGATACACTAACAACTACATGTCTGAAGACATACGGAGCAACATTTAAAAGGAGGTGTTATAGTGAGTTGGTGATCTACCCTATTTCTTGACTATATGGACTCTTTTACATACTATGTATATAGGGCTTACGACGAAGACTAAAAGTGATCTCGGAGCAGTCTTTCTGTAATATACTATTCTGTACCTTTGTAAATAAACACTTCTGTAAGTATGCAACCACGTTTTCATATTTATTATGGGCTCTTTAAGGTCACACAATGGGAAACATTCAATGCAGGTGTACTATTTTTTAATTTTAAAATGGGAGATTCTGCTAATATTTTGCCCCCAAATACCCCTTTAAAATACTCCAAAAAAGGAACTTGAAAGTGATGTCAAACCCCAATAGTGACAATTTCGCAAGATAACGGAAATTAGAGTATGAGCTTACATTTCGTCCATCCATACCGATGAGTACGAGCACGCCCATTAATCACTCTCAGCGTTTTCCTGTTCATGAAGAAAGTATCTGCATGAAACATTCAAAAATAATCTATACGTATGAAGTAAAAAATAACGTGATTCAATTCAGAAATGAAGGTGAATGACAAAACAATAGTGGATGACGAAACTTCCAGTTGTTTTACTCTTCGTAAGAAGCCATAACATGTTGCCATATTACTCTGTTCTGTTAAGTGATTTCACCTTTCCTGGAAGTATATTTTCAACATATATATATATATATATATATATATATATATATATATATATATATATATATATATATATATAATGAAGAAGAATGGAAAGGAATTAGAGAAGCAAAAGCCAAATCATAATTCAATTCAATTGCTCAGAGCAAGGTATATTCCGCAAAAAAGGCAATTTATTCAAGTTAAATTTTCCTTAAGCCTTTAATTTTAATTCTATTCGTATTTTACTTTTTTTACTTTTTTAATCTTTCAATTTTTAATTTTTATTCTTACTATTTCTCTAATTCTACCCTTCAATATATTTTGCCTCATTGTTTATAAGTAAGGTCTCCTGATAAAACAACTAAACCCCGAACTCTATTCATAGACGCATTCTGGTATTTGAACTCTCCCTCCCAGCACTCGTTGACTTACTCCTACCCAATCCTTTCCATTTTCTAGTTGAACCCAAATTCGCGCTAACATCCAATTTCTACTTTCATGCGACTCACCCCCCCCCCCACAATCACACTCTTAGTTTTAACCGCATTCTCTCTCCGCACCCCTTCTCTTTCTTCGCACCCGTTCTTCTCTCCCCCTACACACTCATTCCCTCCCTGCCTACTGGTCGCACAGGAGTTTATGCCTTTCCTCATTTTCAAGCCGGCTTTCGCTTCGGGCTAACTTTAAAATATTTTCGCTACATTTTTTCCCATTTTAAAGCATTTTCTCTGACATCTCTGCCCAGGAAGTATTGTTAATGTAGCAGAAAAAATTAATCTTCCACCTCTTCTTTCTCTTCTTCTTCCTCTTTCTCTTCTTCTTCTTTCTCTTCTTCTTCTTCCTCTTCTTTCTCTTCTTCTTTCTCTTCTTCTTTCTCTTCTTCTTTCTCTTCTTCTTTCCACGTCGTCCCTCGTAGACTACGCTCTCAGCCTTCTGCCGTCTTGCCTCCAGCGACCCGTTTTTATATCAAACTGGACTCTCGTCTCCGCGAGAGAACACGAGATTTCACGGGATTACCTGGCGATATTAAGCCTAGGACGTCATCTTGCCGCTCTTTGGGCGGTCCAGCCCTGCAGAGCGCGCATCGAGACCGTTTTCCAGGTAATCCCATGTTTTCACAATTTATAACACACTCCCCCCTGATCTCATTATCACAGAAAGAGCAGGGAGGCCGTGTCCTTTTTCTTCGAGTGCTTCTTCGGGGAGGGGGATTCGGGGCCTCATCGTCATCTGTGCTGTCTTCCGTGGCAGGAAGGTCAGCGAACCTGAGGCTGCGCATCGCAGCATCACTGTCCGGGCTTTCATCAGCAGTAGGAGGGTCAGTACATTCAAGGCTATCACTCTCAGTGTCGCTGCGCGATGAAGCCGTCATGAACCAGAATGATGGTTCGCTGGTCACGGATTCAATGTCATTATCCTCGTTAAATGGCAGCTGCGTTTGGAATACCGATCTTAAGTCTTTAATGTGACGGGGTACTCCATCAACTCGCACCGCCTGCGGGCTGATCACTTCAGTGACACGACCGGTTCCGTAACGAGTCGTGCACTGGCCTCGGGGTTTTTTAACCCAAACGACATCTCCTTTTTTCATTTTCTCCTGTGGAGGTTCTGGTTCGGGCAGTAAGCTGCTCTCCAAACCTCTCGCCCTGACATGGTATGTATGTAGCGCATTAGCTGGCGCGGTGGAGGGTGAAGTATCGTCCTTAGGGGTGACGTTATACCAATAGACTGCTTCAGCCACCGTACACCCCTTCCGTGCTGCGATGGTCTTGATAGTCCTATGGTTGCGCTCAATAATTCCGTTCCCACTGGGCACATGGGCACACCGAAAACGCAGACGGACACCCCAGCCATCTACAAACTGTTTGAACGGTGCACTAACAAAAGCGGGGCCATTGTCGGTCAATATCTCAGAAGGAGGGCCACGCTCAAGGAACACACTTTCCAACTCATGGACAATGGCAGCCGTATCCTGCCGGCGAAGGGACCGCCACAATGCAAATCGGGACGGTCCACAGTCAATAAGGGTCAAGAAATTCCCCCCGTTGTAGTGAGTTATGTCCATCGCAATCCTATCCCAGTTATACTTCACACCGAGTGTGCCCTTCTTCCACCGGACAGGTGCTGGGTCGATCGATTGGCAGGTGTTGCAACTTCTCACAACAGATTTCACAGCCCTCCGTGACACAGAGGGGTCAACCAACCTGGCGAAGTAAAAGGTTCGGTTTACACCAGGGTGCCCGCTTTGGCAATGGACATCAGCGATACGCTCTGGGCTGAGTCTACGTCCCACCGCAGCACAATTTACAGGTGCTGGTTCGTTCACTTCTTTCTGCAGGTCCAGCCAACGGCGAGGCACTCTGGTCAATCGATCCGCTCGATTCAAACAGGACTGCACCAGTGTCACATCTATGACCAAGTTGTATTCATTGATGGTTTCGGTTAGGGTAGCAAGCCGCCTCCGGATTAACATTTCGGCCGATGCCTTCGTTGTCAGCCGTGCTTTTCCGTTCAAGGCATCGGTCATCCACCGATGCACACACGTGGAATCCGTGATAACGTGGAGGACGCTAGCCTGCCACTGAAGTGCTAGATTGACTCCTTTCAGTGTAGCATCGAGTTCAGCTAGGTTTATGTGCTTAGCGTCATTCTCTGGCCGGAGCCAGCAGGCATCTTCTACTATACTTCCGTTGACTGCCAGAGCAACGCCAAGGGCAAGTGAGCTGGCGTCCACCCAAACTGTAAACTCACTCCCATCGACGCACCAGCTCCCTCGTACAGGGTCATCATTGGTCACTCTGGCCACAGCTTCCACCAGCATGCTTCGCAGGGAAGGATCACGCACCTCATCGTCCCATCCTGTTGACAAAGAAGTTGCCCGTCGCTTTATAGCCGCCACAGCCACTCGGAGCCACCCACACACAGGGAAGTGACCCACCAGTTTTCCACACACGGAAAACGTGCTCCGACGTGTGATGGTAGATGGGATTTCCGGGATTTCACCGCCCCTTCCCCATTGGAGGCCATCTGCACTTCCGCTCACCTGCAGCCCGAGCACTTTCGCCCCATCCTGCAGCCGCTCCGGTTCCTTGCACGACAACCCGAAGTGCTCAAAGTGTTCTTTGACCGCCTGGGCAGACAGCAGGCTCTCATTGACAAAAACGTCGTCTATATAAGACGATGTCGCCTGTTGCACAGCTTTATCCTGACGCCGGATCGCCCGCATGATCGCCGTCATGATGCCCGGGGCTACATTCAAGCCGAACCCCAGCCTGGTCAAGCAATAGCGAGTTCCTTTGACTACCACCGTCTGGAATGGCCACAGCGATTTCTCAACATGTATTTGTAGGTAAGCTCTTCGCAAGTCCAGTATGGCTGCTTCCGCACCCTGCCGTCGCCACTCTCGCAGTTTATGAGCACAAACGTCAGCCCCCGAAGTGTACGGGTCAACGTGTTCATTGAGTTCCCGGTAATCAAGAACAGGTCGAACTTTCTGCTTGTTCTCTTGTCTGATAGCCATCAGGGAAATTAGCCCCCGCGGGGGCCCGAGCTCATCCTCTGGGTATGGAATTAACCAGCCGTTATCCAGCCACACTTGAAGTTCTGCCTCGTACTGCCCCCTAAGCCATGCAGGAGGGGGATACTCTGTCAGCCGATTCCGCAAAGACACTGGTGGCTGGTCCCCTGCCCACTTCCAGGACGCTGTCCATGTGTTTGTGCCCTTGTCATATTCTGCGTGGAAATCGGGTTCGTCAAGAGTGATTGCTGCACACATTTGTTTGTCTGGTCGAGGGAATCTCACATCACCGACGCTGTTTACAGTAATTCCGCCTAGCTGTGTAATAGTGTCCATTCCAAGGAGAAGGTCATATCCGAGCAGCTCCCCATCGACCACCAACACCGTCACAGCCACCGGGGGGCCATTGTCAATGCTGATATGAACAACACTGGATCCACAACACACTAATGAGCCTTTGCCGACAGTCAGGACGGGGATCTGTCGTTTCTTCCATGTGATGCAACATTCCTTTCGAAGGAGGGTTTGGGTACAGCCGGTGTCAACCAGCGCTGAACGTTTACACCCATCAACTTGAACTGTCACTGCAGGAAGCGCTTTGTTCAATGCCGCTTTGGGGAGGGTGCTAGCGCTGCGGCGTCCTCCCCTTGCCCGTTTCCCGGACAATTCCGTGCTATGTGGCCTGGCTTATTGCATTGGTAACACCGTATTACTTTTTGTGCTCCATAATTTGGGGTGCGCCTTGTGCCGCCTCTGCAGTCTCTGGAGAAGTGGTTGAGGCCACCACATGTATAGCATCGTAGGCCCTCTGCTGGCGAGTCCAAGGTGTCAACCGCTGCAGAGACCAGTTCTCGATCGTCCTTCAAGATGTTTCGTGCTCTCGCCAACAACTCCACCAATTCAATCTCTGTGAGTCTCAATGATGCTCGCAGCAGTCGGCTTGCATCGTCCGGAAGTCCAGACAAAAAGGCGCATGCCAATATGCGGTCACTCGCACCGCCGAAGGGAGCAGCAAGCTTTTTCAAGTCGGCCATGTAGACGTCCACTGTCTCCCCCGGCCCAAGCCGGCGTTCGGAAAATTGCCTCCAGGCAACAAAAGGATCTGCACCAAATGCCCCGTGCAGCGCCTGTGCAATCTGCTCCATGGTCGCATCATTACTGAGCTGCTGGTACACGGCGTAAGCCCCCTTAGTGAGTCTCAATGGGATGACCATAGCTGGGTCTTTAATTTTGCACAACCGGCAAACACGCTCGGCCTTCTCCAGCCATTCGACCACCGATGGACCAGCAGGAGAGCCGTCGAATTCCGGAATCAATCTGATGTCGAATTTTTCCATAACAATGCCGAAAATAGCTTGTAGCAGAAAAAATTAATCTTCCACCTCTTCTTTCTCTTCTTCTTCCTCTTTCTCTTCTTCTTCTTTCTCTTCTTCTTCTTCCTCTTCTTTCTCTTCTTCTTTCTCTTCTTCTTTCTCTTCTTCTTTCTCTTCTTCTTTCCACGTCGTCCCTCGTAGACTACGCTCTCAGCCTTCTGCCGTCTTGCCTCCAGCGACCCGTTTTTATATCAAACTGGACTCTCGTCTCCGCGAGAGAACACGAGATTTCACGGGATTACCTGGCGATATTAAGCCTAGGACGTCATCTTGCCGCTCTTTGGGCGGTCCAGCCCTGCAGAGCGCGCATCGAGACCGTTTTCCAGGTAATCCCATGTTTTCACAATTTATAACACAGTTAATGGCGTATATTTTCCACCCCACTCTCTTCTGAGCCTTCCTGCCTGAACTTATTGGACATTTTACCCTTCGGATTTTCTATTTTCGCTGCACCTGAAGTTGTGGCTTCTTGGAATTTAACTTTGATTCCTCTCTCACAATCTTTCGGGCCTTTTAACGACCTACCTATCTACCTCTCATTCTCTCCGCTGGACTTTTCGACAATGGACTTTTTAGCAATCGGACATTTGCTTGCATTCGGGCAGAATTTTGCCCTGTGTTTCTTCCCCCTACAACTTTTATTTTATTTTATTTTTTCAAATTTTAAATTTTGGCCTTTGCCAACTTATCTATCCCAGCGACTTCCTCTGATGATGTGATTTTTATCTTTGAAAAGCCTGGCTTAAAGAAAAATTTAACTTGAATAAATTGCCTTTTTTGCGGAATATAGCTTGCTCTGAGCAATTGAATTGAATTATGATTTGGCTTTTGCTTCTCTAATTCCTTTCCATTCTTCTTCATTCTACCTGCTCTATCCTGGATATTGAGCTGTATACTCTTCACAATAGGTTTTACTTTTCCTAAAAGTTCGCTTTTAGTACACCACTTTATATATATATATATATATATATATATATATATATATATATATATATATATATATATATATATATATATATATAAAATTGTGTATGTGTCGGAATGTAAAGAGGCTATTTAAGTATCATACACATTTGATTTATTGGAATTTCATATATTGGGGTGGTATTCTTCGGTTAAGAAATTAACAAAATAGAAAAGATAAACAATAAAGAAAACGAAATAGAATCATAAAAAACACTCTGTCTTATTCATTAATATTATATATATATATATATATATATATATATATATTTATACATGTCTATGAATGTAATAAGTCAAAAGAAAACAATAACTGCAAAAGTTGGGACATAAATATAATAATAGTAGTGAATAAAAAAACGAGAATATAGAAAAACATGAAATATACGATTTTAGAATCAAAGTAAAGTACATTTCAATATCAGTGTTGGTAATTGTTCTTTGGGTATTCTGTAGGCATTTATCGCGAACCATTCACCTCATGAAACCTTCTATGAGGTGTGAATAGAGTTCTCGAAAATGGCATATACATATATATATATATATATATAAATATATAAATACATATATAAATATATATATATATATATATATATATATATATATATATATATATATATATATATATATATATATATACATATTGCAGAAGACCAGAACTGCTTACTTGAAGTTAGCTATGCTTGCTCACTAGCAATAAGTGAGTAAGTTTCCCGAAGTCTGAGTAACAAGCATACTATATTTGTTTTGTTTTCTTATATTAATGCTCTATCGACAATATCGAGCATTCCCTTATCACGATAAAATATTGATATTTGTATTTACAATATATATATATTTCATCTTACCATATATATATATATATATATATATATATATATATATATATATATATATATATATATATATATACATATATATATATATACATATATATATATGTGTGTGTGTGTGTATATATAAGTAAATGTGCCCAGAATGGTTAGCTACAATTTTAATTGATTAATTGCTAAATTAATAATATTCTGAGGATGAAAATTATATACGTGTTTAAGCTTTATTTAAATGCAATTTTGATAAGGTTCTTTTCTGCAAAAGCAACTACATAGGGATACACATTGTTATAATATCAACACATTAGAAATTGATATGAATATTGTTTGGAATTTCATAATATACCCATTAAATATATGAACAAATATCTTATCCATGAAAGGCAATAACACCATTGTGTGTGTTAGCTATATTCTCCTCCGAACAGACGAGTATAAATTCAACATTGTAGACAGACACAAAAGCAAACGTACCGTGGACTATTTTATGGATCGGTTTTTGAAATTCACCTTTGCCGATTGTCTTTAAAGTCATTATTTTTTGTTCAAAAATATCATTTTTACTCTTTTCGTTTCTTGTCGTTTTTTCAGTACTGGACAACATTTTATCGCCGAGAATTAAGTTGATTATTTGGAATGCGCTCGATCTAGTATTAAGTTTTCAAAGGACAAACAAGTAAAACAACACTAAACAAGGGGGAGGAGGAACATTGTCCTGTAAGATGAGACATACATTTTGTTGCAGAATTCTCAAAGTCAATCAAGTAAATTGATTTAGTTAAAGACGGAGTTAGGATACTCTAGACTCAATGAATTACGTTCACTCATACTTATCATTAGTATTATTAATATTAATATTGTAATTATTATTTTTGATATTATTATTATGATCATTATTAAAAAACAGTATCTATATATTAATATGCTAAGGTGTACGTACGTGTGTCATGCTCCTAAAGAAATTAAATAAATGAACAACAAATAAATTCGACGGAGAAATTTGGAATCGAACGCGTAACATCTAGCTGAAAATCGGTGACTTTGCCACTGACCTAACAAAATCGAAATATTAAATAGATCAAAATTAATTTAATGAAACCATTAACTGATCCCGCTCGCTACTGTCGCTTTAGCGTGGAAAGAGGAAGGCATTGTGGAAGGCGAAGGAGACGCGGAAACGCTTACCAAATGGGCCGGTTTCAGGCTTACGATATTTATTTATTATTATATATCTTTTAATATTTAAAATTTCTACTTCTTCTTATTATTATTATTTATATATTAATACGATAAAGTGTGTGTTATTTATTTTGTGTGTCACGATGTGACACTCCTATTTAAGATTTTCCCCTGACAAGGGGGGTAGAGAGAATGGAGGGAGATGGTGTAGGGAGAGGGGAGGCAGGGTGCGAGTTAGAGAAGAGTCGTGACCGATTGGGGCTGCTGAAGAGACAGCTTTTGCGCCGGGCACCGAGTAAAATAAATGAATATATATACTTCCATCCCATCACGCAACATTTTGGTGAGTAAAACATGCGCACATTTCTAGCCACCGGATAATATTATTTACAGTAACTTATACAGATTGATGTAGAAAACACTGTGTAATTTCCACAGAGACCCGCTAGTTATTATTATTATTGTAATTATTTAATACACACTAGACATTACAAAAATAAGTCGTTACCAGTGATCTCTCATTGGTAAAAACAAGAGGTGCTGCAAGAAGTCAACGTAACAACAAGTCGTCTCAATTTTCTAGTCGTATAAGCTACTTTTGATCATCATTGCAATACACTATTCGTTATGGCACCAGTCAGTTACCATTGAGTGTTTACTAGTAACGACCGTCTGTTTACTTCTAAAATTTTAGTGACAATAAACTTTCTCATTCTTCCAGTATTCGTCGTTCCATCCAGACGTGTCTCAATTTTGAATCCCTTCTCAGACTGCTAATCCTCTAAGGTGCTTCATGATCGTTTTGATCTGGTGATAAAGGAGTGTGCTTCCATTCTATTTGTATGATGACGTGATAAGTTAATACTATTATATATATATATATATATATATATATATATATATATATATATATATATATATATATATAACATCCCCCCCATTCCAGGTCAGAGACATCATACCCACCTTGACACCTCCAAAGCTTGTGGGCCTGATCTTATATCTGTAATAGTAATAAAGAAATGCTCTGCTGAGCTGGCCTCTGCCCTTTCAAAACTCTACAATAAATGCCTCCGTGTTACCAGTCTACACGATTACTGGTAATAAAACTGATCCCTAGAACTACCGCCCATCATCATACTCCTGATCTTTGCTGCAATGTTCTAATGCTTAATCTATCTAGCGATAGTCCTGCATTTAGTTAATGCTAAACTTATTTCTGACCACCAGTATGGATTTAGAAAAGCACGATATACTGCAGACATCCTAACGGTTAACCCTAGCCGCATGCACCATACATTCGAGAAGTCAGGTGAAACAAGGGCAGTAAAAAATAAATAAATGAATATCGTAAGCCTGAAACCGCCCCATTTGGTATGCGTTACCGCGTCTCCTCCTCCTTCCACGATGCCCTCCTCTCCTTCCACGCTTTTTTCCACATGTTGATCTATTTAACAACTCCATTTAGTTAGGTCAGTGGTAAAGTCGCCGCTTTTCATCTAGATGTTACGGTTTCGATTCCAAGCCCCTCCATCAAATTTATTTATTGCATTTCTTTAGGAGCGTGACACACGAACACACACGCTATCGTATTAACATATATATATATTAATTGCTCGCATATTGTATTAAATTTCATACAAGGCCTGCTTAGTTAGTCATTGTTGCCCAACATATGGACTGCTTATTTAAGTCGTTCTTCTCTATCTATAATGTTTACTTCGTCTTATAAGGGTAGATGGTCTCGTTTCGATTTTCGATATATTCACGTATTAGATATTTTCGGTGTTCATGTTGCCTTACGTTTAGCGGCAACATGTCTCAACTTTTGTATATCTTCCCTCACTTATAAAGAATCGCATACACACATTTTTAGTCATACATATTCTAGTAGGAGGGTCGGCTCTCACAAGATGGTTTTGTAGATTTTAGTCGCACCTGGATGTTGGTCTGATGTCATATTGATTATATATACTTTAGATTATGCCGACAAGCTCTTTACATATTGTATACAAACTATGGTGAGATTTCGGCTACTGTCTCTAGGTGTTTGGTCAAGATTCCCTGGAGCTGATGGAATGCTCTCTGGATAGTTGTTTCGGTTGAAGGTTTCTTTCAAGTTGTCCCATCTCCTCTTGATATGTATTGAATTGACTACATATTGCCTTTGATCAATAATTTATGCAGCCGACGATTCATGTGAGGTAGATACTGTGCACTAGTATGGTTAGGGTTCAGATATGAGTAAAAACGACCATAAATATTAATAAATATAAAATCTAAAGTACAAATAACATGTAAATAGACAAAATCCAGATGTTAACATATTCATATCATACGTTGCGTCTAGGGTTAACATTAATGATACTAGTTGGCATTAAAAGTTAACTTTCTAGTTACAAAGGGTTAACGGTATACAGTTAATCTAGTTCTACGCGGCTGGAAACAAACACAGTAACAAAGAGTAAACTAAGACACAAGTTGAAGATTTGTCGGAAATACATTTGTGTCATTACTTTGTCATGAATTAACTGCATTTCAGATGTTAACAGACATTGAAAAATATGTAAATGAAACATATATCGTTATTTGCAAAGTAAGAAAACTTGGTTTATCTGTACGCGTATTACTTTCGTGTAAACGTAAATGGCGCGTAAACAGAGCGGTCTAACGTGAAGGCAGGTTAACATGCTTTCTTATATCTCGAGAGAGTGCAAGATGAAGAGCCAGAAACACGTGCTAATTTTACGTAGAATTATTAAAGAAATGTTAAATGGTACATTTAAAACTGTTATGTTTTCTTTTCCTTGTTTAACATACACATAGCATTATTGGCGCACCGACACATTAATATATATATATATATATATATATATATATATATATATATATATATATATATATATATATATATATATATATATATGTGTGTGTATATATATATGTATATATATATAAGTATATATATATGTGTATATATATATATATATATATATATGTGTGTGTGTGTGTGTCTGCATATGGCTCGACATATTCCTGAATTATTTGTAACATGTGACCATAAACTGTTATTCTTCAGTTAAGTTTGTTCTGTTGTATTTTTTATTTCGTCCTTACGTAAAAAAAATCACACTTTCAAATATGGTCTTTTCATTATTCTCAATACTAAACTCCAATTCGACAGAATGGCCGAACAATATATCACGCAGGGAATCCAATGTCGACCAGAACTGCATCTCGGCAGTCTATCACACGGACGATAGTTAGAATATATAACGATGATATTATCGTCTGGGAATTTTAAATGAATTGTTTGTCAATGTAAAAGTGCAAAGATTAAGACTTTTTTATTGAATAAGTAGGTTTACCAATATCGCCTATCTTCCTCGGCGACAAATAGATGTTTATTTTACTTTTCGAAAATCCAATAACCTACATCTTGATGCAAAATACAATCTACGATGATAATCACATCAATAAATTAGGCCGATGAATGAGATTAAACCAATTGAATAATAGTCCCTGTGGAATGGGCTAATAAAGAAATAACTAATAAAAAAGAATAAAACACGAAATAGATTTTTTTAACAAAAAATCTATGAATGTTATAGTAACGAGGATGCATCACACATGTCTACTTATTTGAGCAGTTATATCTTTTTTCCGTAAAAAAGATTAACCTTGAAAAAGGGGGCTGGAAAGGGAAAATCAAAGGGGACACCTTTTACTGGGCAAGTTAATAACTGTTTTTGAATCGTATTCGCTGTATTTCTTTATTGTTACTTTTATTTTCGGTAAACTTTTCTTTTCTCTTTTTAAACAACTACACCTATTATTATTCATTATTTCGTAAATTCTAATGTTGATTCAGCGCACAATAATTGAGGGGGAAAGAAATGCGAGCAGACGATAACTTGTGAAAGGGCAGTCTGAAAATAATCACGGCAGTAGCAAGACGTTTTAAAATCGTAAAGAATTAAATTATTTTTTCTCAACTGTGAATACCAAAGTAAAAATATTTCTATTATGGGGTAGGGTCGAATTTCTTTTTTTCTTTATGTTCCACTAAAAATATTATTCGTCAAAAACTAAGAAAATCAATGTCTAACCACCCAAGAAATATGACTGGGTCTCCATCGTTTTACGCGTTTTACGTGAGCGATCATTTCTGACGCGGCAGCTTAGCAAAAATATGCGACCGGAGGGAGCATATATTTTCTAGTATATATAATGTCTGCCTACACGCATAAACAAATTTGCTATAAGATAAAAGATGGAAAGACTGTGCGAATATATCATTTCTATAATTTATAAATATATGTATATATATAACATATTCATGAATATAATGTAATATTAGATAGCCTTAAATTTCCGAGAGTCTATATTAAATAGAATAACAAGACACGCATTTCGTAAAAATACTTTACTGGTTCATTTTTCTGTAAAATAAACTAATCTGTTCAAGATAGTAATACCATACTCCGAGCCAGTTCTTGTTTACATACAAGTGTGTTATTTGAATTAATAACACAATTTTGAATATTAGTTTATATATAGTAATATATACAGATTAATATATATATATATATATATATATATATATATATATAAAAGTGGGTCTTGCCATGTTTACAGGAGGCAAGGCGAGAATATGTAAGTGTTGCTGACATTGATCACATTGTAAATTTATCAAATAATACGACGATATTTGTATATATATATATATATATATATATATATATATATTTATATATATATATATATATATATATATATATATATATATATATATATATATATACAGGCAGATAGTACTCTGTCATACAAATGTTGTTGAATATGACAGACAACTTAGGTATAGATACCTTTTCCATTTGCCGAATCAGAATCTTTGTTTCGGTTGTGAATTGGCTTAATAATTTGCAATAACTGTAGATGTTCCAAGTACTTTCGGACGAATCCGGGCCCATCCTCGATGGAATCCGGTTTAGAATACAGTATTAGTGATATTAATAATAGGTTGTTTTGACGGGATTTATAATATTATACATCAACACGAAAAACATCCATAAGAAGAATTCATTTGAACCCTAGTAATGTTCTAAAATGTATGTAGTTCAAACTTTAGTTTTGTTTTAAGAGTATAATTCCCGTCAAAACTACCTATTAATATCTGCACTTGCAATTAACTTTTACATAATTGTCTCTCTTAAGTCGTCACTACATCCAGCCATCTTTAAGCTGATCTTTTAACTACCATAATTATCTCATTGTAATCATTAATTAAACTTCGCTTTTCCCTGCTCATCCTTGTTTGGTTAGAACCTATATTTAAAATAGCTACACTCACACCTAAATATTAAATAACATCTAAATGATACAATTTAAAAAATCTAAATGTTACAATGTAAAAGATTAACTGAATTTATTAATCTTAATAATTTTTTCTTAACTTAACGATTGCACTTCATCTTTCTTTTTTCTCCCTGTCACAATTGTCTGCGAGCCTTCTGTTTCTTTATTTTTATTTTAAATATCAGGCGTACATCTTAGTTTTCCCCACCATATCCAAATGTTGTTATCGTTTTAAAAATAAGAGGATGTTACTCTCGAAATGATTTTTGATCATTCCGGACCTTTAAATATTTAGCAGTAAGTCCCTCATTTTACAATGTTTATCCATATTAAAAAAAAAATCATATGAATACATTGATCTATACATTTACTCCGTCTCCTGACATTTATCTTTGTTCATCCTTTCTTCAACCTTCCGGTTTTGAACATTGCATTGCTCATGCCTCGGAATTCTCACCTTCATACTTACTTATTTACCAGCAATGGCTCAAACAACCTACCATATTCTCTCTCTCTCTCTCTCTCTCTCTCTCTCTCTCTCTATATATATATATATATATATATATATATATATAAATGTTAGTAATCCGAGGCAGGGGCAATGTGATATACGTACCGGCAGATGGAGCAGGTGAACAAAAATAAAAAGAGACAAGGGAATATGAATGGAATCTTAAATTAATTTATTAATATTTCACGGTAAATTTTAAATAACAGAACAGTAAATAAAAAAAATCCACTGTAAAGCAATTTAAAAAGGTCCGGAAAAAAGAAACCTTAAATAATCCAGAGTGATACCTCTCATTATCAAAAGATATACATAAAAATATGAACAAACGGTCGGAAAACAAGATGGACACAACTGTTGATGAAATACCGCAGAGAATAGGTAGCAGATACGCAGAAAATTAGTTTAGGAAAGGTAATTGGATATTAGTATTAATTATTCCTATCGTAATTTATCTAATTCATAGTATAATTATTCAGCTTAAAGCTTGTCATCTTATTAATATTTATTTATTCATATACTTAATGGTGTTACCCTGTTTAAAGGGACCGAAATGAAGACACGAAACACGGTATAAAGTAGAAACAAGTGTATTAAGAAAAACACGTACAGAGGGAATAAATATGCTCCTGGTAAGTAGGGTTCGACTATCGTACTGGATTTTTTTGCTGGAAAGGGTGAATTTCCGTTGGCATTTATAGAGCAAAGATAAAGAGTCCATGTTGTACATAGGTAAGTCACCATAACACCCCCTCCCAAGTATTACCTCCGGAGGAGAATTAAAATCGTTTCCTTTTCGGGTCTATTACGATCATATCCGTTAGTCTTCGCTTCCTTTTGGATTGTCTTGGTTCCGGAGCTGCCTGGAGGTTCTCAATGTGAAAGGTTTCATATATGGTGTCTATAATTTATTCTTCCTGGAGAGCGCTGTCTGTTTCGCCCGATAGTCGTTTTCTTAACTGATTTAAATGGCTCTTATGAGAGAACTTAGGACCTTGGAGTATGTATACCATATTTCCAATCCGCTTCTGAATTGTCCCCAGTTCCCAGAACGATTTATTATTTTTAAACATTTAACAACATATTTGTTTGCCTGGCACGTAACGTTTTCTTAGTACTGCATTTGTTTGTCCCGGTTTTGTCTGTTTTGGCAGCAATTTGTAAAAAAACGGATCGTATCTTGTGTGCAAACATTACCTCAGCAGGGGATAATGAAGGTGGTGTATTCGTGTTTGGCGTTATCCTGTACATCTGAAAGAAACTGTTGTAGGGCGTTTTTCCGTAGGAGTGCCTCTAGGTTTCTTCAGGGCTTTTTCAGTGTATCGACAAAACGCCCTGCTTGGCCATCTGATCTCAGTGGTATGCTGGGGTCGTAATATGTCTTATTTGAAACGTATCAGAGCATTCCTTGAATTCAGCAGACGTGAACTGTGTTCCGTTGTCGCTGACTAAACAATCCACCACCCCGAAACGGGCGAACAATTCGTGGAGGAAGGTTATGGTTATTTCCGTCGTTGGACTTTTTTTTTCTTTCGAAAAACTTTTCGTTTGTTCAAAGATGAGTATGTATAAAAATTTGACGTAATTCTAGCGTTGCTAGTCTGGTGGTTAGAAAATAGAGAGAGAGTAGATCTTCGAATTTGTCGTCGCCAAGCTGTTTAAAGGGACCATAATAAAGACACGAACCGCGGTATGAAGTAGATACAAGTGTATTAAGAAAAGAGAGTACAGAGGGAAGAAATATACGCCTGGTAAGTAGAGTTCGACTATCTTACTGGATTTCTCTGCTGGCGAGTGTTAATTGCCGTTGGCATATATTAAGCAAAGAAGAAATTGCCATGGTGTACATGGGTAAGTCACCATTACACTAAATATTTTATTATTATTTTTATTTTTTATATATTTTTATTTTTTTATAATTGCGTTTTAATTTTGAATAATTGTTAGTTAAAGTTGTACGTTTTACTAGAAAATGACGGTCAAAGGGAGGCAACTGCAAGATTAAAATCTGGTTTTAATTAATTTAAGTTCAAAACTGAAATCAATTGTGAAATGAAAGATAGCATTACAGAAGTATAAATTATAAAATTCAAAGAAGATCAAGACTCGGTTGTATGCAAAAGGGGATGTTTGGGGGGGAATTAGAGATTATGAATATACATATATATATATATATATATATATATATATATATATATATATATATATATATGTGTATAGATATACATATATACATACATAAAAGTGTATATTTGTAATTTTTATTTATTTTGTTTATATGTAATGTTATATAGGGTATAATTATTCCTAAAATAATTTATTTAAATTCATTTAAAGATTATAAATATATATAAATACATGTATATATATATATATATATATATATATATATATATATGACGTGCATATATATACATATACACATATAAAGTGTATATTTCATAATTCTTATTTATTTATTTACTTGTTTATTAAGTTACATATTTATATATTTATTTGTTTATTTATATATATAATTATCTATTTATTTTAATTTTTTATATATCAATATGTAATGTCATAGGGTATAATTATTCCTAACATTAATTTATATGAATGTTATTTATGTATAATTATGTGAGTGATATTTAAGTAAATAATAAAAGGCATAGACGGGTGAGGTGGATTGGTTCTGGACAGATAGATGGTAGGCATGGAAGGTATGCATAGAAGGGTCGGGTAGAGAAGGAAGGAGCAGCAAGGAGTGTAAGCATGAAAGGTATATACACTCACAAATATATTCGATAATACAGATATCGGCTTATATATAGATGATGTATTAGCTATAATAAGGGATTCTAACAAGGTCAATGCGGAACATTCTAAGAAAATTAGACATATAGAACTGAACAAATTAGGCCGAATAGTAAAAGTACGGGCTAACATAAAAATAACTCAATTTTTACATGCCCCCTTACGTGTCGTATTTTAAAGATAACGTTTATTCAAAATATGAAACCACATCGTCCAATCACCCCCCCATCAATCAGGAACATATCCCTGATTCTATCGAAAGTAGGCTTATGAATAACTCTAGCAATTAAAATGTATTGAAAAAATCAAGCGATGTTTACAATACATCGCTAAAAATAGTGGATACTATGATATTGAAATTGAAAATAGGAAACATGACACCAATAATTATAATAAACTGTAAAATAAAAGAACAAGAAATATAACCTGGTATACACCGTCGTATAATCAGATGCAAACAACCAAACTGGACAAGACATTTCTAAATCTCATTGAACAACAATTCACCGTAAACAATGTCTGCATAAAATATTCAATAAAAATAACCTAAAACTGTCATAAAGCTGCTGCGAAAATCTAGAATTATAAGTAAGGCACACAATAGAAAAATACTAAAAGAAAACACTAGAGAAGGAATTAAAAACAAATTGCGAAAAAGAAGTGACCAATATAGCAAAAATAACACTAAGAAGAACAAAAATATTAGCACTACAAATTGTAACAATCCAAACCCTAATAGCAATCACCCAAAAAGAAATAAAAACGTCAGTAAGGAAGAGAAACTCTGTTATTGCATAACTCGTACACTTGGTCAACTACAAAATAAATCTCTAACTAATGTCAAGAAAGGGAATGCAGTTGTTATTTTCTTTTTTCAAAGATAAATTTAATGGTGGGTGCTATTTTATGTATTTTGCTCGTAATATTTTCTATTTTAGTGGTTTTGGTGATGAAAATTAATATATCGTCTATTTATCTGTAGTGAGCCACCTTTTTAGGTAGTCTGTATTTAAAGGGACGTTTCTCAAGAAATTCTAAAAATAAACAGGCTAGGACACCGCTGAGGGGATTCCCCACAGGTAGTCAAATGTATACTTATAACAGAAATTATTGAAGTTAAATATGTGATGTTAGTGCATAAATTTATGATATAAATTATCTTATAAACTTGAAACAGTAAGTTGATATTTATTTTGTCGAGATGATTTTATATAAAGTAAGACATTTTTTTAGTGGGGGCATTTGTGTATAATGATTCTATGGGGAGGTTATTCATTGTTACATAGGTTAGGTTAATATTTTGTTATTCTATACAGTAGTTCTCCGGAGTTTTTTTTAGGTAAAAATGACTAATCCTGCCTATATGCTCACACTAGTGAGTACGGGCATTGTTGACTTTGTATAAATCTACTTTAATCAAGATAATACATAATAAATCAACACGTCGACTAATTGAATCTGCACTCATAGCCCCTTACACAAATACAATAAAACAGAGAATGGGATTCTACTTTATCTCCCCTAACATATCAAAAACAATGATTAATGAAAACAAGATATATCTAGACACCGTTGGATTCCCGGAGTTTTGAATTCTTCTTCCTTTAGACTCCATTTCTACTCTTTATTGTTTTCTTTTCGTTTCCGTTACAATTTTTTAAATGTATCCTTGACTCTATACATATTTACATATCTCACCTCTAGACATGAACTATACCACTATATATATTTCTCATAATGTATAGACTTTCTCGTTTCTTGTCATTGTTTGCATTTTTTCGTTCGCCCTTAACAAAGCCCATTTGGACGAAACGTTGAGCTTTTTATATCTTCCTCTTATTCCATTTTAATTTCATCACGTCGGATTATTTTTTCTTTTCATCTATTCATATATATGACAGTAATGGAAATCAATACATAATCGATATACTGATCGGATTTTTAGGTTTCCGTTTCCATTTTTCATACGAACCTATTCATTTCTAAGTGCAAATGAGAATTTCTAGTCATCACATTTATTATTTGATTATGGCAAACACATCGATTCCTTTTAACGTGTGTGGTTTAATCAACGGCATTTTTGGTGTCCCACCTTAATGTCAGATACATATATACACATATGCTTACACGCGGAGACGAGTGTTTGCCTACCATTTCCTGTCAAACGTGCAATACTACCAGGGAAATGTGTCACAGATTAAGGTCATACATGAAAATATAGAAGAAATGAAAACGCTAAAAATATTTATCCATGAACATGAGAACTTTGTAAGTTACGTAATCGTCTAATCTTTATAATAGTGTACGATTTTCTTCTAAGTACACGTACTTCTGCTAATATTACACCGGTAACAGTGACAGTGACAGTGACATATACGCATATACTCTCAAGTTTATTTACTATTTTGGTTCATTGGTTGCTCTTATTACTGTATTTATTCTGCGTTTCTTTCTACAGCTTGGTTCTTCTTGACACTCACCATTGTTTTCCAGTCTAATGTGTACTTGTTTGCCACTGTTAACGATACTTTAACGCCTATGTCCCCATTGTCGCTGTTGGTTTACTAGTATTTAAAGCGATTGAGAAACATATCTTTAAATCGGACAAGCGTATATCACAAATGCACGTATGTGGTGTATGCATATATAGTTTCCGTATTTTTTCAATAATTACCACATATATAAAACCATAAATATTTGTATTTGGAGTCAGAAATCTGCCAAACTGCTACAGATTTAGACATGATATACCACATGTTCTTGACTATTTATTTTTATAGTCAGACTTCTACATTATTAATCATATCTCTCATAAAGTTGAATGGTTTTTATTTATGAACTACGAACTGTTTAAAAGTACATTTATTTTACTTTAATTACTTGATTTTGTCATGCTATTTATTGAAATATAGACATGTGGTTTTCATAATACTTATTAGCCGAGGATTTTATAACTGATTCAAGTATAACACTCTAGTTTGAGAAGGCGGTAATGTCTCATTCAATTACTTTTTTGAAACAGAATCATTCATATTTTAACAGAAATGTTGTAATGTTTTTATTAAACATCACAGTCATGTTCCTTGCCTGTTTATCATTTGTTTTTAATTAGCAATCATCAATTGGAACAAAAGTACTATTTCACAAATTAAGTCTAAAGTAATTTCACGCCATACAGGTCATGTCTCACAATTTGCGTAAGTCATGTCACATGAAATGAATATCATTGCATATATACACATCCCTTTTCATATTCTTAAAACAAACTAATGAATATTTGATAAGGTTAAAGGATCAGACACCAACACATTTCATAACAATTAACAACATATTAGTATGATCAAATGCATGTAAAAATAGAGATTAAAAAAGCGAAGTTGTGGACAATTTGTTGTTGTTGGCGTCCATTGTGTGTCTACAATTAGCATACATTTCTAAATTAAATGTCTCAACGCTCAACCACAAACATATATGATAAAAAACTATACTGCTTTGAGAGAACAGTGTGTGAACATTTATATTACAGAGCTAAAATTATAGTACACGAAAGGTTTTAATTTCGTGGAGTTAATTCTTATTATTAGGACTTGAAATTATAGACATAAGCTAAAATATTGAGATTATATTTTCTTTTGTATAATAAAAAATAGTGTTTATATTAAATATGTTCGTCTCTTTAACGGGCTTTTCAGAACATTCTCATATTTAATACCATTCCTTAAGAATGTCCTCGAAGAAAATGAAAGTCTACAATGTAATATCTAATCTATTGTACCAATAGGTATAATAGATTAGATATTACATTGTAGACTTTCATTTTCTTCGAGGACATGCTTAAGGAATGGTATTAAATATGACAATGTTCGTAAAAGTTCGTCAAGGAGACGAGCATATTTAAAACATGAAAACTTTGTAGGTCATATCAAATAAAAATGGTAAGCGATATGATTGATGTTGTGGTGGCAACCACTCATTTGCATATACGAATAACGTTACACTATAAATGGCAAGCCTAGGTTGGCCTTAGTGTGTGTTACCTAAATGCCACCGGAAGTGACGCCGAAGAGCGTACATGTCCTCCCACCAAGAATCTCTGACTCGACACCTTCATTTGTACATACTGTAACTATACCTTTTCTTTAATACACTTATTATTGCATTCTCCTTGTTGTTTGCGTCTTCATTGTATTCCTCACTAATTATTGTTCAACCTTGCACCCACAACAGTTGGCGACGAGATATGAAGCGTCAAATATAACAGTTTGACGAAGAACTATTAAAAAAAAAGTACAATGCAAAGTGTTGACGAGCAAACGGATTTTACGCTAAAGAAAAGTTTCAACTTAAGTGAAAAAAAAAACTCGAACGTGGCAAAAGCGACAATTTACGCCGTTTTCTGGGAATCCGACTTGCAAACAAATTTAAAAGTGAATTTTTGTTTTGTCGCTAAACGACAAATCTGTTTTGTATTACTAAAGGACAAACTTGCAAACGAAAAGCGCAAAACGACAGGTCAGACTCGTATTACGAAAAGCAAGGAAGTAACCTACGAAAAAAAAAAGGGTAATCTCAATTTAAGAGTATTTTAATTACTAAAATACTAAAAAAAACAAAAAAAAAAACTTCAAAGAACTAAATGTACTGCATACATTTTTTTCAATTGTGATTCAAAAAAAAAAAAAAAAAAAATAGAAGACTAATCAAAAATGTTCATGCAATCTTTACAGGCACAAGCTGACCGTGAGGAAAGACAAAATGAACGTTTTGCTAAAACACTGGAACTACTAAAGAGTAATCGAGAAAATGTCGACAGTGTTAATTTCTCCCATACAACTATCTTTAATAGTATGGACACATTTAATTATGTGCCGGAGGAAGGAAAGACTTTTGAAGCATACTATACAAGATACGAGGATGTCTTTCAACTGGACTGCAAAAATTGGCCAAATAGCGAGAAAGTGAGCCTCTTATTCAGGAAATTGGGTACATCAGAACACAGCAAATTCATAGATTACATATTACCTAAAAAAACTGCGGAATTAGAGTTCATGGAAGCTGTGAAATTACTAAAAGAATTATTTAATCCAAATGTATCTCTTTTTCATAAAAGATAGCTGTGCATGAATCTAAGAAAGATGGACAACCAAGATTACTTGACATACACATCAGTTGTCAATAAAAACTGCGATAATTTTAAGCTTGCGGAACTAACGGTAGAAGATTTTAAATGTCTAATCTTCGCACAAGGGTTAGTTTCCACGAAAAATGCAGAAATACGCAGACGAGTGTTGTCTAAGCTGGAATCTGAGCAAGGTTTAACCCTCCAGAAACTAGCAAAGGACTGTGAAAGGGCCATTACACTAAAAAAGGATTCAAAAAATATAGAAGAATCCGGAGTGGCATATGTAAGAAAAGTTAGAAAACCATACACACCAACCAAGAACTTTACAAAGAAAAGCAATCGAAATGGAACGGGATATTACAATCCTAATAACCATAAATATAGGACAGAATATAACAATCCTCTTCCTAGATATAACTGTAAGAGATGTGCAGAAAAGCATTGGGAATACGATTGTCCTTATAAGAAGACAAAATGCTACATTTGTAAGAAGGTGGGACACAAAAGTGATTGCTGCAGATATAAATATTACACCAGAAAGAGAGTACAGCAAACAAAATCAAATACAAAATTAGACAAATATCGGCGAAAATACGTAAAAGTGGAAATATTTAAAACACCAATAAAGTTACAACTCGACTCCGGCTCCGATATTTCTATTATAAACCTGAATACATGGAAAAAGTTGGGTAAAAAACCAACCATGATGAAAACGAGTAAATCAGCCCGGACGGTAACTGGTGGTGGTATAAAATTTGAAGGAGAAGTTGTCCTTCCGATAAAATTAAAAGGGATTACGAAGAAATTAAAAATATTCGTAGTGAAAAATAGTGAAAATCTGTTTGGAATAGATTTAATTGAGAAATTTGGACTATGGGATAAGCCAATCAATACATTCTGTAAAAAAATAGAATGTTCTTCTCCAACACAAGTAAATATAAAAGACGATTTAAAAGAATTATTTCCTGAATCATTCACGACTAACTTAGGTCGCTGTAATAAATTCAAGGCCTCGTTTGAACTTAAAGAAAACGCCAGCCCAATTTTTAGAAAAAAGCGAAACGTTCCGTTCGCTGGGTTGGAAAAGATTAATAAAGAATTAGATAGATTGGAACAGACAGGAATTCTATCAAAAATAGAACACAGCGAGTGGGCAGCCCCCACCGTATACGTAAAGAAAAAGAATGACGAAGTTAGAGTGTGCGCAGATTTTTCGACCGGGGTCAACGCCCTATTAAAAGATCACCATTACCCTCTACCAAGCCCAGAGGAAATATTCACGAAGTTAAATGGTGGTAATATCTTCTCCAAGATAGACTTGAGCGATGCATATTTGCAAATACCGGTCGAGGAAAATTGCTCAAAAATACTATGCACCAATACGCATAAGGGATTATACAAATACAACCGATTGCCCTTTGGCATCAAAGTAGCGCCTGCCATTTTTCAGCAAGCGATGGACACCATGCTAAGTGGTATTGAGTGCGCATGTGCATACCTGGACGACATTGTTGCCAGGAGCAAATCCATACAAGAACATACGGAACATTTGAAACAAGTATTTACTCGAATACAAGAATTCGGCTTTAAAGTAAAAGAGTGTAAATGTGACTTTTGTATGAGCGAGATTAAGTATCTTGGACACATAATAAACAAACATGGACGACGTCCAGACCCAGACAGATCTGCGGCAATAAAAAATATGCAAGCACCTGATAACGTAACAACTTTGCAGAGTTTCTTAGGACTCGCAAATTATTATCAATCTTTTATTGAAGGAATGCATAACTTGCGAGCCCCCTTAAATAATCTGCTTAAAAAAGATACACCTTGGAACTGGACGCAAGAATGTCAAACCGCTTTTGACAAAATAAAGAGCGCACTAACATCCGAATTATTCTTAACGCATTTTGACACAAAATTAAAAATAGTCGTCGCTAGTGACGCTAGTTCCTACGGCTTAGGAGCATGCATTCAACATATTATGCCGGATGGGTCTAGAAAACCAATAGCGCACGCTTCGAGAACGCTGATACCAGCCGAGAGGGCATATTCACAAATCGAAAAAGAAGCATTGAGCATAATCTTTTCCGTGACTAAATTTCACCGATATTTATATGGTAGATAATTCTTACTTGAAACCGACCATAAACCGTTAGTCACGATCTATGGATCAAAAAAAGGATTGCCGGTATACACCGCAAATAGATTGCTGCGCTGGGGTACAATCTTACTTAATTACGATTTCCAGCTACAACATCTAGCATAAAAAAAGGTTTGCCATGCGGATGGACTGTCAAGACTGATACCACAGACACACGATCTGGAAGAATCAGTCATTGCAGCAATTCGGACAAATGTTAAAGTAAAAAATATGGTAGCAAACATCATTAAGGAACTACCCGTAACTTTGTCGGACATTAAAAGAGAAGCCGAGAAAGACGAATACATAAAGGACACAAAAGAGAAAATTATAACGGACACAAAGGTGCAGGAAGTTTTCTCCATATGTAACGATGTGTTACTGTACAGTGAAAGAGTGGTAATACCCAAAACATTGCAGAATAGGATGTTAAGAGATTTCCATACGGGACATCCGGGGATAAATCGAATGAAGTCGTTAATGAGAAGCTACGTGTACTGGCGTAACATGGACACTGACATAGCAGCATCAATAAATAAATGTAAAGGATGCCAGTTAGCAGCAAAATCCCCACCTATAGTACACACACCTTGGCCGAAAACCGACCAACCATGGTCGAGAATCCACATGGACTTCGCTGGTCCAGTAGGAGTAAACTATTATTTAATTGTAGTGGATAGTTACACAAAATGGCCGGAGGTAATGCGTTGCAGGAATCCAACAACGAACAACTTAATAGGGTTCCTACACGAGTTGTTTGCAAGATTCGGTGTACCAGACACACTGGTCACTGACAACGGAACGCAGTTCACATCCGCAGAGTTTAAGGAATTTTGCGACACGTTCCGAGTTAAGCACATCACGACTCCGCCGTATCATCCAAGGTCGAACGGCCTTGCGGAAAGGTTCGTGGACATGCTAACACGAGCGTTAAAGAGATCCATTGGAACACCAACAGAAAAAGCTTTGCAACAATTCTTGCAAGTTTATGGGATCACACCACATCCTAGTACACCATCAAACATATCACCAGCTGATCTAATGTTTGCCAGAAAGGTAAAATCAGCGTTTGATAAACTGTTGTCAAGACAGGCAATTATCCGAAACACTACACACACGAGAAGAAAGAAATATAACTCGGGAGATCGAGTATATCTTAAGTGCTACAAGAATAACACATCTTACTGGGAATGTGGAGTAGTGGATAAACGCATTGGTGATTGTACATATATGATTAAAGGTCCACAGAGTATACATAAAAGGCACCTAAATCAGATAAAAACACGTCATATATAAGATGATGATTATCCGACAACAGTCGAAGAGGAGGAAACCATAGATGTCATATACGAATCCTTTAATTTGGAACCGCCTCAATATACACATGAACCCCGAATATCAAGTAGGAAAAGAAAATTTAATGAACCATTGATGGTAAACCCAAAAAGAAAAAGATATTGAAATCTGTGTGACTTCAAATCTTGGAGGGGGGTGTTGTGGTGGCAACCACTCATTTGCATATACGAATAACGTTACACTATAAATGGCAAGCCTAGGTTGGCCTTAGTGTGTGTTACCTAAATGCCACCGGAAGTGACGCCGAAGAGCGTACATGTCCTCCCACCAAGACTCTCTGACTCGACACCTTCATTTGTACATACTGTAACTATACCTTTTCTTTAATACACTTATTATTGCATTCTCCTTGTTGTTTGCGTCTTCATTGTATTCCTCACTAATTATTGTTCAACCTTGCAACCACAACAATTGACATACACATAATTAATCTCAGATGCTTTGGTTATATAAATAGATATGTGATATTTTAGTTAAAGGCTGCAACGATGAATTTAGTTGCGGGGTTTAAACGTGCATGCTTCTGTGCAGTTTAACTGCTATAAAATATGTAGACACTCTTACTTCTAAGTTTTACCAACGTATTTAGCACTGTTGAAGTAAACATTGACAATTGATGCGCAATATATAGTATCACATTATATTTTTATATGTGTATATACATGAAATAATTATACATTATATGTATATAAATTATACATACATAAATTATACATTATATGTATATAAATATATATGTATATATATATATATAACTCCAGTCTTCTTATTTAAATAAAAAAAAACCAACAAAACCCTAATCCTGAAGACGACTACGAAAGTCGAAAGCGCTCGAGAAATGGCCGAATTAAAAACTATCGGTGAAGTACTATACGGATTGCCACCTGAAACCAGAAAGATGGCTCGACGGTTTGAGAACCTCACGAGGAAAATATACAAACGCGAAAGTTCCGTGATGTTCAACAATGCTTGCTTAGAAAATGACTTGCTGCCTAAATATACATATATATATATATATATATATATACATCTAATTTTTTTTATTTCTTGTGTTAATGTGTTTCCTTACATATTGTACATGAAAATGTTTTGAATTTCAATGGAAAACTACATATTATTATCGGAGTCTGATTTTGTTGATGTATCCGCTGTTTTTCAATACGTCATTTTAAATAAACATTTTAAAATTTAAACGTTGTCTGTAATTATGAAATGCATGCAGAATTGTAACATAGTAACTACTAATACAATTTATTTGAATTTGATCGTAATTGTTGTATGCATGTGTGCAATTTTATTTATAATTATCTTAAATCCAGAATTTAGTGTCGACTTCTAATCTGTTAGACGAACACATGCATTCAGAAATTAATAAAATATTATGATTTATCACTGAATTCTTAATTTATCTTATGCATACGTAACTGATACCCACACGCGTACACCGTTTATAAGCTGATTTGAATAACTTATTGCATCAGTGTATTCACTATGACTATATAAATATCTTCAACTAGAATTACCCACAGCGTTTCAATTAAAAAAGAATGTTGACTTGAAATGATGTGTGCAATATAATAATGCTACGGAAATTAAAACTAGCTTGGATCATAATTCTTAATTTTCTTTAAAAAATGAGAATATTAACTAAGCATATAAATTATTAAAATATTATAAGAAAAAAACAATGCTTACAACTTACATGTTAACATTCTGTTGAATTTAAGGATTGTGATAAGTCCAATTCCACTTGTTTCTATATAATCACAATAGTCAAGAAGACTACAATATAACGTTCTTAAAGAAACATATATATATGTATATATATATATGTTATAACATTGAAAATGCAATCCTTTATCAATGCAATCTTCATTTATCATTATTATATTTTTACTTTAATCTTATTAATTTCGGAATAATATTTCATCATCAGAGTTGACCAGTATTCTCTTATTTCTTTTCAAAAACACAAATATAAACGACCCGTTTTTTTTTAGTTTTTTGATAAACTGCCTTTGTTATGGGTGTATCAACGGTGATTTTGTTGGGGGTCATTACAGCTAACGGGAAGCAACGAAACCAGAAACAAAGCGTCAAGAAGAGAAAAGTTAGAATAAAATGCATTAAGATGTTTGAAAAAATCGTTGAAAAAAAAAGGAGTTCAGATGTTTGTACTAACTTTTGATCATCGCATAAATGTTCACTCAAAAATATGCCCATTGGAAAAGACTATATAACAGGAAGGGCAGTTTATTTGTTTAATGTCGACAGTTTAAGGGCTTAAAATCGCCATTCGTTGATTCGCATGTTTAAAAATGACCATTAAATATTAATCTTAAAAAAAGTGAATGTTAAAAACTGTGAAAACGCTTCTAAAGTTTCGGTTTCGAGAAGCGTGGTCGTAAGAGACGTTTTAATTCCCATGTTTATGTAACACATCAATACTTCAGAAGAATGACAAAAGAAGACATCAACTAAAATAGCTGGGTATGGCTCAGAAAAGATTACTTGAATAGAGAAACTGAAATAGTTACTGATGGTTGGATAGAACAATGCGATTATGACAACCTACATAATAATAATAATAATAATAATAATACTACTACTACTACTAATAATAATAATAATAATAATAATACTTATCATAATAATTATAAAGGTAATAATGGTAATTGTGATATTGATAGTTGTATTTATAATACTAATAGCGAATGTTTTCTTCATCTTGATTTTTTTTTTAGCTAATATTTCGCTTGTTTTTGTCAAGCGAAATATTAGCTAAAAAAAAAATCAAGATGAAGAAAAAAAAAACGGAAGGTATTTTGAAATATTTTATTAAATGTTTCAAAATATTTTTATTTTTCTTTTGATTTAATTACTCGCATCTAATACATGGTTTTTGAAGGCTTTTTTGCCTCTATATTTATATTAACTTACAAAAGATGCTTTATAAAATGAACTTTCCTAATTTATAACTCGCAGCGACCATGCGCAATCAAGTTCTATTCTATTTAAAACAGACATTTTCAACAATAGTCCACAACACCGGACGTGACACTTCACCATCACCAGGAAGTAAATTATGGAAAAAAAATGGTTATACCTTTATTTGTCTTGGCTCTGATGAAGCTTGTTTTTGTCAAGCGAAATAATAGCTAAAAAATAAAATCAAGATGAAGAAAAAAAAAAAACGGGAGGTATTTTGAAATATTTTATTAAATGTTTCAAAATATTTTTTTTTTTTTTTGATTTAATTACTCGCATCTAATACATGGTTTTTGAAGGCTATATTTATATTATATATATATATATATATATATATATATATATATATATATATATATTGGTATTTCATGTATCCACATGACATTTTATAAGGAGTTATATTTTTTATGCATACATTTACAGTATTTACTTGAACAGTGTTCGATACGAAAGTAGAGCTAGCTAGTAAACTATGAAAATATATATAGCAATCGAGCTACACAGAGGCTCCCGCGTTTCATCAGCGGGGGGAATCCTCAGGCTAAAATGTATAGAGTTATTTTTGTTGGGTGTTTTTATATACACGGCTTTATAGTTAACCAATCAGATTATTTGGTGTTCCCTCAGCAAATCGTCGGGCTTCCTGCGAACACCAGTTTTGTTGGTGACACTCCTTATATCCTATCCTATTGTTTTTTTGTTATCAATGAATTTGCCTATATCCTGCTAGTTTTGTGGTGTCAATATAATGGGCGAATTTATTTACACACGTGGTTTCTTGTATTTCTATTTTAGGTTTTAATTTTTTACTTGTTCAGTTTTTTTAGTTGTTTTTATCGTTAGCCTAAAGTAGATGTATTTCTGTGTTAACATCTGTTTGCTATTTAACTTCTAGAATTTAATTGGTTTCAGGGATCTTTAAAATTAAGGATTTCAAATTTGTCATTCATGAATAATCTACATGTACTGACCTGTCTTATTATTTTCTATTCAATTATTGGTTAGTGTCCATTTTCTTTGAGATCCCAATAATTGTTTGCTAGTGCTGCTAAAGTTCGACGTTCTCTGTTTCAAATGTGCTTTTGTGGTCATAGTATCTGGTCTTAAACCTTAGGGATGTCATACCCACGTAGTATTTATTGTTATTTGGCATTTCGTTGGCAACTACCGTTGATTGGTATACACTACTTTTCGTTAGACATTTATTTTGTAGTAGATAAAGTTTACGATTTATGCAGTTACATCTTTTCTCTTCATTGCTAACTTTTTTGTTTCTATTCGGGTGGTTATTATTAGTGTTTTGTTTATTTCTATTAGTATAGTTTATATTTTTGTTCTTCGTAGTTTTATGTTTGTTATATTTACCACTTTTTTATGTAAGTTGTTATTTTTTCTTCCTTGTTGTTCTTTTTAAATATTTTGTTATGGTGTGCCTTAGTTATCATTTATAAGTTTTCACAGTAGCTGTAGAATTGTTTTAGGTTATTTTTATTGAATATTTTGTATAGACGGTGTGTTACGGGGATGTGTTTTTCGATCAGATTTAGGAATTGTTTGGCTAGTTTAGTTTTTAGCATCTGGTTATAGGGCGAGGTATAGTAGATTATATTTATTTTTCTTTTGTTTTTATTTTTACTTTTGTTGTAATTATTGGTGTCCTGTTTTTATATTTAGTTTCGGTATCATGGTAATCACTATTTTTTAAAGCTGTATTGTAAATGTTGATTGATTTCTCAAAAACGCTTTCGTTGCTAAAATTGTTGATACGCCTATGTTCGATCGAATTCGGAATATGTTTTATGATTGATGAGGGGTGGTTAGACTTTGGCTGTACGTATATTTGGTTGGTGTTATCTTTTAGGTATAGTTCGTAAGTGTGGTTACTTAAGTTTAATGTGACGTCTAGAAAGTTCGTTGTGTTTATGTTAGCCATCACTTCTACTTTTAGGCCTAGTTTTTCCATTAACTAGCAAGCCGTGTATATAAAAACACCCGACAAAAATAAGTATATGCATTTTAGCTTGATGATTCTGTCGGGGATGAAACAAATGTAAACACTCCTCCACTAAACACTTTCCGACAATTTTACTCCCTTAACTTTTCTTCTCCTTCATTTACAATATTAGTTCACATAATATTTCATTTTCAAATCTGAGCACGTTATCTTGCAATCTCATATTTTGGATTTGGTTTTTATTTCCTTTCTTTTCTTTTATTTCAAGTTCATACCTTTATAAAATAATACCTAAGGGAAGGATCAGATGTTTATTCTTCCTGATGCGATAACAGCTCATAACAGGTGTTGATCGAAACAATCGACATGACAGTGTCGCAGATCATTTACATATATGTACAAATAGAAATACATAAATCTTCGCACTTCCTGACCGTCTTAACTTGTTACTTTCTATACTGATTAAAGCTTGAAACGCTTGTTTTTGCAAGTATATATAACTTGATATTTATTCATAGAAATGTCATAATAAGCTCCTTTAATAATTTAAAAGTCGAGCACTCTCGGAGATGGTAAAATAGACTGTCATCATCTTTAAAGCGAAGTTTCGAATATGTTCCTTGAACATTCTCGACCAGTCTTCTGTCAGTTCCCGCTTCTAGTTATATAGAGATTTTAATTTCCTTAATCACATGATAGTTTTGGCCGAGTGGATATGACGACTGCTTGCAGGATCTATGCTGACTTTGTAGAACCAGGTTTGTGCCGCTTGGCAGTCTGTGATTGTTACTTTCCCGCACTGATTAAAGCGAAAAGCTTGAAACGATAACGTGTGTAGGTATAAATAATTCAGTATTTATTTATAAAAAATAGTGTGTATATATATATATATATATATATATATATATATATATATATATATATATATATATATAATACATCGTGTAAGTAAAACTATACGGTAAGACTGTTATATCCTATAATGCCTCTTCATGCCTATTCTTGTAGTTTACTCCTGAAGTCTTTTCATTAATATATACTTATATCGAGTATTACAGAGTAAGAAAAATGTGTACTACTTTTTAATAAAAATGTTGATTACACGTCCGCATATGCGTGATATTATTATAGCAATGCACTGGTGTGAGCTTGATACCAAACTGCGGCGATATAGGTTTACACTCTGTTTCTTGTTGTAGGGTTTTTGAACCGGAATACTTTTAACCTCACCCTAGCAGACGCAGGTTAACTGAACGTCATGAAGTTCCTCGTGAAAATTGATCTTTATTCTGTGATGCAGTTGACATTATACCAAGGCACTGTTAGGGGGGATTTGCGAGAAAACGATCGTTGCATATTGGATTCGGGCAGAAGTGAATCGTGAAATTGTCCTGTCAACTGATTTAGATATATGAGAGAATATATATTCCGTTGATTTTAATAGACAGGGTAAGCAGTAGATAGAAGATGTCTTACGGGTTTTGTTGTAGTGTGAATAAACACACATTATCATGAATATATTAAAATAGTCTACGATAGACCAATCTCCTTAAAACGCGTCCATATTTACTTTAAGAACTTAATGAACAGATATAAAAGTAAATATCGTATTCATTAATTTGACAAGAACACCATTGTTACACATACCAACATATGAGTAAAACATCAGTCGAACCAACCAACCTACAAGAGATGAAACAACCACACTGACTTATATGACTAATTATGAAACAGTTGGTTCATAATATTTTTTCAATAAGAATTAATTGTACAAACAAAACAAATATCAAACAAATACATTTCTAAAATGATGTAATATATTTTAGTGAAAACATTTTCTATGTAAAAAAGATATAACTCTTGAAGAAAGTGTTAAAAATAAACTGAATTCATTAAAAAAAACTAACGCTCTATAACGGTGCATTTGATATCAATATGTATAATTTTATAATGATACAATACTATTATTCTTTTTGAAATAAATGTGTGTCATGATCAATACTATTCAGACAAAATAAAACTTTCTGTCATCGTGTTTAGTCGACGAGACGACAACATTTTATTTTGGAATAATTCAAAAAAGGTCAAAACTGTATATCTTTTGGAATAATTAAAAAAAAGTCAAAACTGTATATCTTAGAGATCATATGATCTGCTTTTTCAAAGTGTTTTTCAAAAATGATGATGCACTTAAATAATAATTAATAATAATTATGTACTTTAAATACATCAACCCAATATATCTTATCGTTATTTATTTATTTGAAATTGTAGCAAGTTTATCTTGCACTTTTTTCTATTTTTTAAATTAATTAAAATTACAGCAATACAATTATTTCAAACAATAAATATTACCTCCCTGCTTCCCTAAAAATATTTACCAGCTAATTATTCTATAAATGCATGAAACGAATGTCATTTCATGGAATGTCTTTATTTTAAATTGTACCGTTTTAGTCAACGGTGAAAATATATCTATTTTGGAACAGTTCCTTTTAAAATGAGTAACGTCAGAATATTTTAGGTTAGCCACATCGGACTAATCACGGACCACTATATTTACAAATCTCATATTTTAATATGCGTGAAAGGTTATAATATACGTTCGAATATGATTTTTTTTGCGTATTATTAGATATATATAGTAAAAATATATAAGCCATTTTGTGTGTTGTTCTATTTCATATAGTCTTAAAGAGAATGCACTGTAGATCATTTACATTGTTTGAACTGTTTCTCTCATACTGATAATTGCCATTTTTGAAACGTTTCACCCCTCATACACTATAATAATGAATTCATAGTGTTCGGTAGTGCCCAGTAATTGTAAATGTAACTGTTAACTTGATCAACTAACAACTATGAGAAAGTATAGCCACATTAAGCAAGAGATTAAATGACTGATACATTTTAGATATTGAAGATGATGAAAACAACCGAAACCTGAAAATTATGAAAATAATCATACCTGATCGTAATATTCTTACTTTATATTCTGGTAAATGATATGCACACACATACACATACACACACACCTACACACCTACACATACACACACATATATATATATAGTACATATTTTTATTGGTTACATATGTGCAAACATGTTTCAGTTATACTCTTTTAATTTCTCTTTTTGTTCTGAAAATGTGTCTCACTATTGGAGAGTACAACGGAAACATGTATGCACATATGTAAACAATAATGTATAATTACCAGTCATAGAAACACATATAATGTATATATATATATATATATATATATATATATATATATATGAAGGTTTATAACTAAAAGATAACTTTTAGAGAATTAGCCCTATTGTGAGATGAGGAAAGCTCAATATACTGGATAAAATTAACTCACCTTATATATAATATATATATATATATATATATATATATATATATATATATATATACATAAAAATATTTATATATATATATAGTGTGTATTTAATCAGCATTCTTACATTTAAGCTAACATTGTAAAATATATCGGACTTCATCTGCTTTTTAATAATTTGTTTAGTGTGAAAATCAAAAAAATAATGAGTGTTCCATATTTAATACGATTACTTTCGATTCATCGTCAGATGACAAAAGCAAAATGTACAAAAAACTGGAGAAAATAAGAGAATTTCAAAAACGAGCCGAGAACGCGATATGTGGCTCGTTAGACGTCAAAACAATACACCGCCATCTTCGATGATGACGTTTACAATTTAAATTGTAGGACACGATTATTAACGCCACAAGATAAATTGTATTAACGTTAAACATTTTGAAATTGTATCACTCGTTTCATACGTGACACGAAAATATTACATTCTGAAACTTATTTTTGAAAGCTATCTTT